>JAPDFK010000480.1:0-27514 GCA_027569635.1 Lasiosphaeriaceae sp. G1095 | reverse complement strand
CCCCCCCCCCCCCCCCCCCCCCCCCCCCCCCCCCCCCCCCCCCCCCCCCCCCCCCCCCCCCCACTCTCCAACCCCCACACGCCCTCCCCCATTCAAAAATTTTGTGGGTGTTTTTTGGTGGGTTTTTTTTTTTTTGTTGTTTTGTGGGGGGGGGGGGGGGGGCCCCCCCCCCCTACCCCCCCCCCCCCCCCCCCCCCGGCATCCCCGCCTCGCCCGAACCATCGACCGTCATCCATCTCGTTCGTTCCCAGTCCCTCATTTAGCCCCAATTGCGCGCCCGCCCTTGCCTCGCCTCAGGTGTCCAGCTTCGTCTTGTCGGCCCATTCTCCGTCCCATACCATTCCTCTCCCCGTCAACCGCCTACATCATTATCCCTCGACTCTGTTCCTGCTCCAAACGCCCCAGGCTCCGAACAGCACACAGCCCAGCCCTATTCCACCATGAATAAGCTGGCCAATATGCGTCACTGGCCCGAGAGGATGAGTCCCAACTTCGGCATGTCGCGGGCCAACAACATGGGCATGCCGGCAATAAATCCTCACCAAAAGGTCACACCTCAGGGAGCGCCGCCCATCACCGCTCCCCAGCCTGCCGACGGCCCCATCCACTACTCGTTCAACGTTCCCTTCGCTTCCGACCTTGCCGGCCCCGACACCGAGGACATCCTCCATGCCACTGCCGACGCCGTCCTCAGGTGGACCCACCCCGAAGACGCCCCCGATGACATCCCCGTCTTCGAGCTGCCGGTCCATGCCCAGAACCTGGCCCAGCTCCGCCGGCTTTGTAAGGAGATCACCAACAGCCCCCTGGCCACTGAGGCCCATGTCATCTCTACAACCCCAAAGCATATCCGCGGCCAGGTCACCACGGTGTGTCTGTCCGGTACTGCCGAGATGGTCTACCAGACTCGTGAAACCATCCTGAACGACACGCCTCTCTCGCTGGTGGGTCTTTCTCTGTGCCTGCTACTACGGTTGCTGCTCTTGTGTGTGCTAACTAGTTTCCCGTACAGCGTTGCACAACAGTTGACGTGGACGGGCATCTTGTCGCCAATCTGAACGAGGGCATACTGAACAAAGACGTGACAGATTATCTTGACGAGCTCTCTGGGTACTGCGGCGTCGACATCTTCCTTCTCGGGCCCAAGCTTACCCCTGTGGTTGATGGCCTGAACGGAGACGTGGAGTTGCGGAGGGACCAGCGTTGGAGAGTTGCCATCTACGGCGATGTTTTGTCTTCGGAGCATGCAAAGACCCGCGTCCTCATCCACATCGACCGACTTGTAGGAGCTACCTGGCCTCGGGGTGCGTCAAGTATTTTTGCTAACTGCTGCCTCAGCTTGGGAGAATTGTTGATGGAATGAAGTTCGAGCTCTCGTTGCATCAGATACTGTGCGGCCGAAACCGTAAGAACATCAAGCTGATCGAATCGGCAACCAATACGGCCATCTACTTCCCGCCACCCTTCTCACAGGCCTACCGGTACTGCCCGCCCAAGGCCCAACGTCGAGACCCCCAGGAGGTTTTCATCACTGGTGAAAATCCTCAAGCCATCGAGCAGGCCAAATTCAGGGTGCACGAAATTCTGTCACGCATGCGAATCTTCGTTAAGGATGTGCAGATTCCTTCCGCCAAAATCGACAGCATCCTGCTTAGCCGAATGGACAAAGTGAAGAAGATTATCGAAACTAACGGTACCTATATCATGTTTCCTCCTTTGGCTTCTAGGCAAACGACTGTGCGCATCCAGGCTCTCGAAAACCTGCACATTGAGCGCTCTGTTCGAGAGCTCATGGCCCTGGTGAGTTTAATTCCAGAGAGAGAACAAAAAGAGAAGGGGGGCAGAAGTGGCAGCTAACTCGTGTTGAAGGTTGGTCAATTCTACACGGCAACATGGTGGATCTCGCAGCCAGAGACACGCCAGCTTCCCAGCCCCAACGACATCAAGACTATGCTCGGTGACATCTGTGCCAACTCAGACGCCGACGTCTCTTTTGACAAGCTGAGCTTCACAATCACGGGCTCCGATGAGGCTGTGAAAGCTGCTTTGATGGTGATTTCTCAAATCAAATTCGTAGCCCACTCGCAGTACCAGATCCGTGTGAAGATTGAGCTCGCCAACGAGCACAAGGAGTTTGTGAGCGGAAAGAAGAATGGCAAGATCAACAAGATTATGGGCCAGAGCAGCGTGCAGATCATGTTCGACAACTTTGGCGAGTACAACTTCAACATTGACGTGCTGGCTCAAACATACGACTCGATGAAGCAGGGCTTGAGCATGGTAGAACAAGAAATGCCGGCGTCCATCTCTTTCCACGTGCCTGATCAGTACCACAAGCGCATTATTGGAATCGGCGGACAACACATTCAACGCATCATGAAGAAGCATTCTGTCTTTGTCAAGTTCTCGAATGCGATGGATCGTGGTAAGATTCCGACCTTGTCTTGCTGGTGTCTTGCTGCTATGGCTAATTTGCAACAGGCGGAATGGGCCGCGAGGATGACGATAGCCGAGTTGACAATGTGATTTGTCGAACCCCAGCTCGCAATGCCCAGAATCTGGAGCTCGTTAAGAGCGAGATTTTGGAGATGGTCGACCGAGTGGTAAGAACTTGCTTGACAGTCCAAGTAAACATAGATGAGCAGCGCTTAATTCTTTGTGGCGGCTAGGACTCGGAGTTCACTTCTCAAATCGTCAATGTCGACCGCCTTTACCACCGCCAGCTTCTGGCTCGTCTGTCCGACATTGAGGAGCTTGAGAAGAAGTGGAATTGCAAGATTGTCTTCCCTAGTACAGAGCAAGCGAGCGACGAGGTTACGGTAACCGGCCCACAGTGGCAGGTGCCCATGTGTGTCGACGCCTTTCTGGTAGGTTGTGTAAACCGCTCCTAAATGAAGGAGCTACTAACAATGGGATTGCAGGGTATGGTACCGGACAGGCACGAGGTGGTCATGGAACGCTCTCCTGTCCTGATCAAATTTCTCGAGTCGCCCGAGTTTGTCCAAAACATTGTCCCCAAGCTGAAGAGTCAGCACGAAGTTGAAGTCACTGTTCACGAGAATTCCGAGGAGCGTGCTGAAAATGGCACCAACGCGGTGACTCTCTTGTGGACCTTCACTCGTAACAACGCCGGAGGTCTCCGCGATGCCATGGATTTCCTTCAGGGCCAGTTTACCACTTATGGAATAGAGCCCATTCTCATCAAGGGCGCTATCCCGCGTCCAAAGTCGGACACTTTTGAAGAGTCGCTGCAGTACTTTGACTCCAAGCTTCTCCAGCACGCGCCCGCTCCTGTCTCCACAGACTCTCCCACCAAGCCTTCTTTCGGCGACGAGGTTGCCCGCGAGCGGAGCACCATCTTTGACCGTCTCCGCAAGCCTGGAAGTATGTCTTCGATCTCGTCTTTCCTTGACCGCAGAAAGAACAGCTCGCACTCGGCCACAAACTCCTTTTTCAAGGGCTCGAGCAATGTTTCCAAGTCTTCCCTCATCTCGATTGAGTCGACCCGAAGCTTCAATGCTGGTCGGGATCCGTGGAACGATAGTGGCGTTAACCTCGCCGACGAGGAAAACCCGTGGTCGACCACTCGTGTGCCGGGAAGCAATGGAAACGAACACAATTTGACTGTCCCTCAACCGGGCGATGTCACGCCGCGTCACAACACTCGGCAGTCTGCTGATAGCGGACGCCCGTCTACGTCTCATTCTACCAATTCAGGATACCCCGGCCCCCTCTCAGGGCCATTTCGCTAGATTCTCATCATTCGACTTGAAAGATTTTAGACCCGCGGATCGTTTTTCGTCACTTGCGAGAAGAAAAAATACCCCTACGGCTGGATATACCCCTGGCGTAAAATACCCGGTAGTTGATGTTCTGCATTTAGTCGGCTGCGCATCCTCAATGTCCGCATTTCTGTTTTCTTTTTATGGATACCAGGCCCGGCTGTCCAAGAGCCTAGACAAACGCCATGTCTCTCTATCACGAATGACGTCACTCCTTTTATAACAATGATTTGAACGCACGTGCGGAAACAAAGGAAAGATGGGAGAAAAAAGTGACCATGATACCTCCGCGGGAAACCAGGAGGTTTCGACCTACGCTCTCGGTATGGTGGCGTTTAGCCAAAAGCTGTTTTATACCCAAGCAAAGGAAAAAGGGGGTTCATGAATATCGCTATTCGAAGCCGTGCATTTTATGCGATTTGTTGACCCTTCCTCATCTTCCTTTTCCTCTCTCACTTTTTTCTTCATACCTCGACACGTTTGTGCAGCTGTTGGGGGGTTGCCCCGTTCTCAATTTTGCGTCGTATTCACCGTATATCCATCCATTACATTCGATGTCAGTGTCGGCGCGTTTCTGTTTGCGCGTTTTTTCGATTTTCACCACGTTCTTGTTTTCTCTTGATAGATACCTGGAACACCCTAAAGTCAGAGTGGGAGGTGGGGGTTCTCAACATGTGTTTGTGGATAACACGCAAAGCACGGGAAGGAAGGAAGCCAGGGAAGTATGGAGAAACCAGCGTGGAGGGAAGAGACACAGCTGGTGATGAGGAGGTGAAAAGAAACAGATCAACCTGTGTGTCTTTGAGCACTTGAGGTGGCGGCTCGAGGAGTTTTCGTTTCTTCTTCTTGGCATCATGATGCAAGAAAGGGGTTAATTCAATGTCCACCGGACTTGAGTTGATGGAGTGAGAGGGAGGCAAAAGAAGTGGTGTTGAGTGATAGCAGTTTGGCTCGGGAGAACTTGTCGGAGAGCTATATCTGATGTGTACGGATAAGATGGAGCCAGTTTTTTTTCTCTCTTTTTTCGGATGGACCAACACAAATGATACCCCTGGGTTGCGCGAATATTTTGACAATGGGAACTGAGAGAAAAGAGAGACGTGAGTTTTCAAGTGGTTGCTTGCTTTTTTGCTGTCTGTTGAATTTATTGCACTGGTATAGTAAATACTGAACTAAGCACTCTATCTAACCATGCTGTGGTTATTAGCCCAGCCCGACTTTAACCAGTACGAATACCATTTGTTCGCTTTCTGCGAGCCTTATACCCTTGTACGTCGCGGTGCATTTTGGACTTGAGAAGCCATTGTGGAAGAAAGAAGACGAAGGTTATAAAGTTAATTGTACCTTATAAAGTTGATAGCGAACTGAAAGAAAAATTATATATGAACGGAACCATGTTTGTAAAAACGAAATGAAAGAAAGAGAAAAAAAAAAGGAAGATATTTGCGTCAGCCGCGAATCGAACGCGGGGCCCATCGATGGCAACGATGGATTTTACCACTAAACCACTGACGCTTGTTTTCATCTTTCAGATGGGATTCTGGCTGAGAATTCAGCCACTTGGCTCAATCAAGCAAAGTGGTCCGGTTTTTCTCACCCCGGATAACTCGCAGATTGGGTTTGGGATTTAGACCTGGGTACCTACCTACTAGAATTATCCCGTCCTCTTTTCTGTATATGTGTAAATAAGAAATCAAAGTGAGCAGTGAGTAGACTCTATTTAGAAACCCCGCTGAACGATTGGATTATCCCTCAAGTTACCTACCTTGCCCGGTTGGTGGAGAAGGATGTGAACACCACACAGCAAACTACCTACTTGCATATAAGACTGCGTAAGTGATAACTTCAAACCCATATAGTAATGACATAAAGGAGTAGTAGCATTGTCTGTTCTTCGCATTGTTGCCACAATTGGGTATTTTAACCGTTAACCTATTCCTGTACCCCTTAAAATAGGTATACACCCGAGGGTTCGCTCTTCCTTTCTTGCCTGGCTTTTTGTGCTCCTTCATTCCCAGCCACTATGATAATCCAAGTTTACTCCTATTTATATCTTGCTCTTTCGGCTCGATAAAAAATACTGGGTAATAAAAAACAGACAGACATGCAACAAACAGCAAAGGGCCGGCTTTAAATGCAAAATGCCCCGCAAACGCCGACCTCCCAGTACACAATCCACGCATGCCGACCCCCTTTTCCGTTTCCTTTTTCAGACACCGGCCAGGAATAAAGAAGGACTACACCACCGCTCCTATGCTCAACTCCTTTTGTCTTAACATCCATCCCTAACGTTCCCGACTCGGCCTGAGTCGATGGGAGACTACATATAAAGGCACCCCCTAGGAACTCTACGCATAATCGTGTAACCTCTACCGTCATTATATATGTTTATGTTGTACCCTCAACACATACAAAACATAAAATCACCCTGCAAGGCCGTCATCGTCGTTGCGCATGCCGGCATACTCGGTCCCCTGATTCGCAGTGCTTAAGCGTGCGCATAGACTGAGAAGAACCACAGTTTCAGTCGCGGCGTAGTGATTGAGGGCGTCGAGCAGGATCTGCAGGTGGCGGCTGAAGTTTGTCTCCCACTTCCTGATTGTCTCAAAGAGCTCGTGAATGCGCGCCGCGTCCGAGTCGCTGCTGCTTGACGCCGATGAGGACCCGCCGCTGGCCGGCGCCGGATGAGAGCGGACGGCCTGGAACTGCTTCCACTGGTCGTCTGTCATGTTTGGGGGCTTGACGGAGCCGGTCAGGTCCGGGTCGGCCTTCTCCAGCTCACGCGACAACCAGTTGGTGTATGTGGCGAAGATGGTGCATGTTTGCATCAGCTTAGAATGGATCTAGAGGAAGTTAGTTTGAGGCGATAGTTGAAAAAGAAGAAGCCACGAGACGTACCCTAAGCAGCTTGCTATTTGTTAACATGCACTCCTTTAAGCACGTGTCGAGGAAGTCGACGTGGTCTTGCATCAGCTCATCGACAGTGCGGGTGAGACCCTTAGCCCCTGGTCCTCCTATCTTGTTTGCCCCAGCACCAGACGACCCGCTGAGGGGTACATCTTGAACGCCGCCGCCGCCGCCGCCCCCGCCCTCCTTCTCTTTATCCTTATCCTTCTTCTCGCGCAGACGTGACATTAAGCTCTGCCAGTTGGGCTCAATGACCTCGGCGGTGCAGAAGTACAGCAGCTGCTGCACAAAGACCAACATACGGGCGCGGAGGGTCCAAACGCGGCGCTTCCATATTTCCAGGTTACGCGAGGAGGACCGGTGCGCCCAGACAAAGCCGCTCGTATGTGTCTGCCAGGTCGTTGAGAGCTGCGACTCAAGATACCGCAGTGAGAGGAGGTAGCGGAACAGAGCCTGGTAGCGCCAGACGGTCTTGCGGCTGATGACGAGGGAGACCGGAAAGGGAACAATGTAGTCAAGCTGCAGCGAGGTGAATCCGCTGGCATTCTTGTCGTTATCAACAGGCTGGTTTGTCAGGGGTTGTAGAGACTCGCCTTGCTCAATGCCGGTAATGTTGACAACGCGCTGCAGCGACTTTGTGAGGGTGATCTCGTTCATCTCAACCTTGACATCTTCCTTAAAGGGATCTAGCGATACAATGCTACCGGGTTGACGGAGAACAAGATCAAGCAAAGACTGTAACTTTCCGGTATTAACAGACTTAACAGGCTTCCTGAGCTCTGAAGAGCCTAGCTCCAAGAAATAGGAGAAATAGTCGGAGGGGTCGAGGAAGAAATAATGCTTCAAGGACCTTAGGCGAACCGGTAGCGCATGTGTCGTAAGGAGCAACTGCATCAACGACTCGTTGGCGTGAGCGTAAGCGTTGTTTACATTGTCCAAGAATCGATTGTCGTCGAACGATGTCGGCACGTCCCTGACTTGCAGACTAACGTCGACTCCTCCACACTCCCTGACAACGTTGAGGTACTTGCCCGCCAACAAGACCTTGTCCTTGACTCCCTCTAGCTGCGGCGGGACATCATGTTCCCGTATCGTGTATCGACGCTCCCAGTACTCATCGGTATAGTCCTGTTCTAGCCTCTCCCGGCGGATGCTCCTCTGTTCCTTGATGAGGAACTCGGAGTGGGGGTCGTTGATACCTCCGTGGTGCAGCCACTCGTTCAGCATGGCCATATATGGTCGACTGGCGTCCCTCAGCAAAGATGTAAGCAACGTCCGGGCGGCAGGATCGCCCGACATTGACTCCAACCTCTTCGTGATCAGGCCAAGTACAACTCCTCCTTTGCAAATCTTCTTTCCCGTCATGTTTCCCGGCACCAGGTCACCGTGGTCTCTCAGCTGCTCCAGAATGTGGTCGAAATCGTCGGCACCGCTATCGCTGGATTCGTCTGTCTCGTCGTCGAGAAGAGCATTTCGCTTCAGCAAATCATGCGCAAGGGCATATATCTGGAACATCATGTGGCTTGTGGGGAGGATGTGGACGTTGAGAACGTGGAGGGTAAAGTTGTCGCTGGTGAGGAACTGCGTCTCTAGTTGGGCAATCATGACGAGATAGTCGTGAAGAAGCTTCCGTATCGACGCGCATAGAGCGTGGTTGACGGCGCCAAATTCCTCGCGGCTCTGCACGTCGACAAAGGTTTCAAGGGCAGTGTAGTGGGTGGCCATGCGCAACATGGACATGGTGAGGTCCTGCAGACTGGGGTCCAAGCCCGGCAGGATTCGCCAAGCAGGACCCGACAACCGGTCTCGCTCCTCATGAGGGTTGTATCCTTTGGCAAAACGAATATACTGGCCCTCAAATCCCATGAAGACGAACAGTAGATCTTCGATAAGGACCGCCTCCTGGACGTCGAGAGTCAGCTCGGTCAGGGGCGTGGGCTGGAGGGACTGGGGCGCCGATGAGGCGAGAGGAGGTATGGAGATGCGCGACGCCAGGGGCGCTGATGTGTGCGGCAACAAGGTGGCCTCGGGGTCCCAGGGGACTGGGGGGGCTGTATCTTGGTCTCTTAGCATGGGGCTCGATACTGGCGATGTCCGGGTGTGGGCGTACCTTGAAAGAGCGGCGGCTCTGCCCGAGCCTCCCTCGGCTTGGGCTCGGAGGGCCGCTGCTTTGGAGCTTCGGAGGTCCTGCTCGGGCCGTTACGCCGTTCAGGACTCCTGGTGCGGGTCACCAGAGTCTCGCGCGTCGTCACCTGGACCCTCTCTGTGCGGCGCTCGTCGACAGATCTACTAGTCTGCCGGGGGTTTCCAGAGGCGGTTCGCTTGTGTGCGGTGGACGACGACGATGTGGTCGCAAAACCGCCCAGTAGGGGCGATTGGACTTGTGGTGGTCTTCGTGCATCGCGCTCGGTATTTGAATCCGTCGTCCTCTGGTTGTTGGGGTCGTTCCTGAAGCTGCCACCACCAGCTGCTGTATTTGGCTGAGCCGAGGGGCGGGGCCGTGTTGTTGATGCTGCTGATGTTGATGTTGCCCTGTCGGCGCCTCCACCACCGCCTCTCTTTTCCGCGTACGTAGACGGTCTATTGCCCGATGACATTGTCCTTGTCTGCAAGCCGCGGTCGTGCGTGGTCGTGGTCTCGGTTGGCAGCGCATTTGTCGGGGATATAAGTTTTGTTGATGCAGTGTCATTCAACGCCGAGCCAAGGATCAAAGCTCCAACCCCCCTCCAAAGCCCAAAATTCGCGGCGCGGTGGTCCTCGACGCGCTCCCCCTCTCTCACTCTAAAAGAGAAGGGCTAGCTAATTCGAGGCTAGTTTTGTGGGGCCTTTCAGGTGAGGCTGCTGCCGCCAACCACAAGGTACCTTGGTACAAACAGGGGGCTCCTTCCTCAGCTTCGTAGACCTTCCGTGCCTGGAGCTCCCTACGCTTTAGCACCAATTCACCTCTCACAGCTCACACCCACGTACACCCACCACCACCACCTTGCTACTTTAGGAGCCTTTGCACCTCTCAAACACTATTCACCTCAACGGAAACCAGAAAAGACAAGCCGTCAAATTCCCAAACCCCACAATACCGCCAAGATGTTTATGGCAAGATCAGAATACGGTCGGTTCCATCCCCAGATGTCATTCATGCCCATATCCCAGGAGCCCGTTGGAGCTTTAGCTAACTAACTGCCGCACCTACAGATCGGGGCATCAAGTATGTGAACGACTCTTCCCAACTCCGAATCTGGCACTTCCAACCCCTCCCACACCCTCTCCTCGATTGCGACCAGCCCCATACAAACGAAATGTATATCCAACAACAGAAAGTGCCGTAAATAGCTGACCATCCCCTCCCCCTCTTCAGCACCTTTTCCCCCGAAGGCCGTCTGTTCCAGGTTGAATACTCGCTCGAGGCCATCAAGCTCGGCAGCACGGCGATCGGCGTAGCTACAGCGGACGGCGTGATCCTCGGCGTAGAGAAGCGCGTAACCTCGACCCTCCTCGAAACCTCGTCGGTCGAGAAGATTGTCGAGATCGACCGGCACATCGGGTGCGCGATGAGCGGGCTGCAGGCGGACGCGCGGTCGATGGTAGAGCACGCGCGCGTCGAGTGCCAGAGCCACGCCTTCAACTACAACGAGAAGCTGCGCGTCGAGAGCTGCACGCAGGCCATCTGCGACCTGGCGCTGCGCTTCGGCGAGAGCGCCGACGGCGAGGAGTCCATCATGAGCCGCCCCTTTGGCGTCGCCCTGCTCATCGCCGGCTACGACGAGGACGGCCCCTCCCTCTACCACGCCGAGCCCTCGGGCACCTTTTACCGCTACGACGCCAAGGCCATTGGCAGCGGCAGCGAGGGCGCCCAGGCCGAGCTGCAGAACGAATACCACAAGGTAAAACTAATAACAACTGCCCCTCTATCTCTACTTTCCAAAAAAAAAAAAAAAAAAAAAAAAAAAAAGCAAAGGAAAAAAGAACTAATTATCATTTCAGTCTCTCACTATCGAGGATGCCGAGACGTTGGTGCTCAAGACGCTCAAGCAGGTCATGGAGGAGAAGCTAGACTCCAAGAACGTGCAGCTAGCGAGCGTCACCAAGGAGCGTGGCTTCAGAATATACACGGACGAGGAGATGGCCGCTGTTGTCGAGCGACTTCCGGCGAACTAGATAAAAAGCTATCTTCGCACTAATTACCATGCTTGCTTGTTTCCCTCCTTAGTATTATCTCCCAGCCAGCTCCCTGCAATAACACCTTACATGATTTGGGTGCACGCATGTCGCGGGATAGATGTGCATGCCGAGGTTGGTAGCAAAGAGGAGACATGATACTACAACAAGTAGGGAGGTAGCTTTCTTGATTCGCGACCTGCCCAACAGCGGCGGTGCCATGTCCGACAAGCTGATGCCCAAAGTTTGTGTCTCTATGTGCATGTGCTATTGTTTGATAACAAGAAACCAACTTTGACAACAAATAGGTAATTGTATGATTAGGCTATATGGTAATGGTACACAAGTTCGCTCCTTCACATCCCAAGGAGCGAACCCTTTTTTCTGCTACTTTTGTTTTCATCGGCATCTCCCAGGCTAGTACCCAAATGCTCCGTTATTTTTTTTAAGAAAAAAGAAGAAAAAACCGAGCCCCAAAAGGAAAAGGGAGAAATGATTACCATATCAGGATTTTTATAGACTTGCCTCATGACTTTCGTATGTGCAACAACAACAAAGACGTACGATCAAACCATATCACACCACATCAACCATCACATCAACATCAAATCGAAATTAGGTTTCACTCCCCCCCGCCTAGATCAAGTGTCTCCATATCCTTCTCGACACTGAGCAGGCCCAAGGCATAATGGGCTTGCTCCGTCTTTGCCAGTATCAGCTTGTTATCGCCAGCCTCGAGTTCCTGGATGCGGCGATCGATGCGGCGGGGCCGCATCCAGATGGACTCGGGGTGGTCAACGCCCAGCTCCGGCGGGGTCTGATAAGGGGGGCCCCGGCCGAGCTCAGCCGCCTTGAGCCAGGCCGACTCACAGCCGTCAGCGATCTGGCGCGCCGACGCCCACCCCGTGAGACGGCCGATGTCGTATAGCCGGCGTATGGTCCAGTGGCGCTGGTGCTCGTTTTGATACTGGATCGAAATTGGTTAGGATATTCAGGCTGACCACCAATCTGTGGAGTAGACTCTTACCTGTATTCCGGCAACAAACAGACAGAAGCAGCTTTCAATAAACGCGGCGCCCTCCAGCGTGCTAATGACATCGGCACTATTACTGTCCTCGTGCAGCCCGGCCGCAATGCGCCCGATCTCGTTGGCCCACCCCGCTGTCTGCCGGGCAGCCATGCCCGCCGCCACCACCGAGAATGGCGGCATTGACGGGTGTGCGCGGTGGAGCACGATGAGACCCATGTAGAAATTCAGCCATATGCCCGCAATGCTGTACGTCCTGTACTTGAGGACCGGGCCGAATGGTGACTGCTCGGGCAGCGCATGTTCAGGGCCCATCGGCGCAAAGTCTGACCCAAGACGGGAGCGGAAGGCTTCGAAAGCCGACAGGATCGCCTGCCACTCGCGATGCGCCGCGGCTGTGCTAGCCTCGAGGTCGATTTCTTCGGCAGTGTCACTTGCCGGTGAACTTTCGCGAGGTGGGCTGAAGCCCTGCGGCTTCGTAAAACCCTTTGTTGGGAACATGCCCACGAATGTGGGCATGGGGGGGCCTTGAGCGTGAGGAGGAGGACCCCGACCATGGGGAGGAGGACCATGACCGTGGGGTGGGCCTTGGGCATGAGGGGGGGGGGCCTGCTGGCCCTGGTGAGGAGGACCATATGAAGAGGCTTGGGGGTGAGGCGGACCTTGACTATTGGGAGGAGGTCCATGGCCGTGGGGACGAGGACCATATGGAGGGGCTTGGGGGTGACCTTGGGGATGACCTTGGGCCTTGGGCGGGCCTTGGGCATGAGGCGGACCTTGTCCCTGTGATGGAGGCCCTTGACCAGGCCCCCGTTGGGCAGCGGCATCGGCTTTTCTTGCCCTCCGCTTCCGGCTCAGGTCCAGTGACGCAAAGTTAACCAGCCGTCCCATCAGAAGCATGAGGTGATCGAACGTTCCGTAGCTGTTTGATATAATAATGAGCATGGAAAGAGGAGAGAAGGAGACTACCGATTTAGTCTGGCTTGAAACTTACATGGCATCGATCCGCCCGAATTGTGCTCGGGGTGCACACTGCGTCCAGTGGTCATATTCCATGCTTTTTGCTCGCCGTCAGTAAATCCCCTGTCAAAAGCTGCGGGGCGCAGTTTACTTACAAGAGACGAGTTCCTCCAAGAATGCTCTGGTATACATCCATTTTGCTGTACCACCAGTATAGGTCGCTCAGGTGTTCGTACCTTTCAATATCACGCTCGGTATACTTACGAGCCGAAGGTTGTGGTGCTTCGTCATCCACGACGTGCCCCTCCTCGCCAAACGTGACATGATGCCCAGTGAGTTGGGTGATGAAATCTGTATCAACCATGTCCCCGTCAGGATCTGTGAGAGGCTCCAACGGGTTGCCATACCCATCAACCTGCTGGGCACGAAGTTCTAGTAGCCTCTGCCACCTCTTTCGTTTCAGAGGTAGTATCTCCCGCGTCATCTCCTTCAACGGGATCTCCCTAAAGATGGCACGTGCTCCCCACATGTGTTTACACCATTTGTCGTGATCCGAGTTCCATACCTCGTAAAATCCAAGCAAGAGGGTAGCGGCTAATGTGGCTGGCTGTGTGCGCCGGCTGTTGCTCTGATAATTCTTCGCAACTCTCCTGAGAGCCAGATGGTAGTGCTTCATGGCCGCTGTCGGTGGTGACCCCTGAAGCCTTGCCATCTGAAGGCTACCCAGGGCAAGCATCGCCTGCATCAAAGCGGGGTGTTGGAAGGACACGATGGGGAACGTATCTAACACAAGCATCAACATGTTTCGTCCGGGCTCCTGAATCTAATTTAGCACTCACAGGTCCAAATATGCTGACGAGCTTTCGGCACAGGCTCGCCTTGGAACATGGGTGTAGGGTCGAATGGGTGCCTCTCGTAGAGCGACATGCTTGGTCCTGTCACGTTGACAAAATACCAAAACACGGCTGCCGTCTGAGGATCATTCAAGGGCGAATTGGCCGACGATGGTATGTACGTATCCAGGATGGTCTGATCTGCAAAGCTGGAGACTGTCCTTATGCGGACGCCATATAAGTCCATTGGGACGGCGAGACGTCTGGTCACTTGGATGCCGATATCATTGGCCTCGAGATTTGCAATCTGGCGGTCCTCCACCATCTCGTCATCCGACTCGCCCATGGATGCTTCATCGTCCGAATCCCAATACCCTTCCTCCGCGGGAATAGTCTGTCCTACAGGAAGAATGTGGTGGACGAGTGGTGCACGAAGAGGCAGGCTATGTTCCACGGGGGAGATGGAAGGCTCTCCTTCCTCTGACACGGAGGCATGATGCCTTGGACGCACCGGCGAAGCTTGTCCCAGGGGCCGGTTGAGCTCGAAGCCATGAGGGGGTGGGGCAGCGCTCAACCCATGCCCAACTTGTTGCTCGAGTTGCTGGGCATAGCCGGATGTTGGCGGGATAGAATGAGGACTTATGAGTCGAGGGCTATGGAATATGTTGTCCGGGCTGTACAGAGAAGGGGTCGGGGGTTGCCCTTGATAGGCTTGCCCGAAGGATAAAGGCGAGGCACCCGGGAAGTCTAAGGCTGATGGGGGCTTGGGTGCGATGATGGCGAGAGGCCCCTGGGATGAGGTTGTTTTTGGTTGCGAGGCCGAGCTCTGGGCATTTGCTAGGCTATCCCGGGTTTGCTGGTGGTGGTATATGGGATGGCTGAAGAAGCTTCCAGGAGGAAACGAACCGATAGGCTCTTTGAAAGTGAGGCGCTGGTTGTAACCCTCACATTGCCTCTTGGATTTGATGCAATTGCTGCAGGTCGGCTTCCCTTCATCGCACTTAATGCGCCGCCTCCGGCAAGCTAAAAGGGGGACGTCAGTCAAGGCATACATGCACATAGGCAGCTACAGCCCTAGGACAACGTACTAAGGCAACCGGTCTTTGTCCGTTTCCTCACCGCGTGCTTCTTGGGTGGCTGGTTTGCTCTGCCATTGTTCCCAGAGGCGGGCGGTGATGAGTACGACTCGTGAGGCGGAGAGTTATCAGAGGTCAGGTCCATGGAGTCCATTTCAGCGAGCAACGGTGCGTATGTTATCGTGTAGCTGTATGAATAAAAGCACCCGAAAACAGACAATACGCTGCAGGAACTCTCTCATCAAGATCACCTAAATACAGTAGGCTACTGTAGGCAGGGGAGCGGTTCAGTGTGTGTCGGTCACATGAGCTCAGCGGGGGCGTAGAGGTATGTAATGGTCAACCACGAGTATGAGACACAAGATGACAACGGAGTGAGGGAGACAGGTAATAAATCTCCGCCGTCGTGCGCGGGAGCTGGAGCTGGAAATGGAGCTGGCGGCGGAGGGGTTGGTGAACGGGGCAGCCGGTGTATATACTGCACCTCATCGAAGCGACGACTGAGACTGAGACAGGATTGCTGGTGTGACCGGGTCGTGGACCAAGCCCAGACAAGCACGCAGTCTGGGAACCGGGATGTATTCCGGCGTACCTCGCACAAGACAGATTAACACGCTAGCCCAGCGTCGTTGTTGCTGGCCGAAGCAGCCAAGAAGGAGAAGTGCGGGTGAGGGAGACGGGAGTGCGTTTTTGCGTTAGATTTGTGTGTGTGTGGATGTCGATGTGGACGCTGGTGTGTTGGTGCTCGAGTCCACAGCCGAGCCGCCTACAACAACTTGAGGACTTTGTGTCGTAGCCGAACGGCAAGGTACGGATACGGTGGTGTTGGAAGAAGCTTAAGTGGACGAGCAATAATAATGATAGCAGTAGAGTAGCAGTGTGACAGCAGCATTAAGCTCGGTCAATGAATCTAGCAATTGACGGTGAGGGGAGATGGAACAAGGCGTTGGAAGGTTGTAGCGGAAATCGAGCCGCTGTGGCGCTGGATGATATAGAACATGTACTACATAGTAGTGTATGACCAACATAGGTACGTGTACTGTACATACATAAGGTACGTCTCAGGGGCCCAGTCGTGAACCAGAAGACGCGTTGTGGTGGGTGGGCAGAGAGAGATAGCAGCGATCGACGGCAGCGGCGTGCAAGTGGACTTTCAATGGTGGGCAGGCACATTGGAACCGGCACAGGCAATCAAAATCGCGGGATTGGGCCAGCCCCCCCTCCCCCCCCTCATTCCAGGTTCCCACTGACTCAGGCCCTGGACATAATATCACCTCTCCTCGTGCGCGAAACCGCAACGGCCGTTGCCAATGGGTGGAGGCATCCGCTCATGGAAACCGACGCTAGGTTCTGAGATCCTTCCGCATGGGGGCTCGGGGGGTTCAGGGGCCCAGCATTGGGAATGGGGCGCAAAACGGGACCTAGCTTTGCATCCATGGATGCAATGTATGCCGTTGGCGTGCTTAAGGTGCAGGAGAGGCACAACGAGGAGGCGTGAGAGGGTGGAGGGGTGACAGCACTTGCGTCCTCTGGAACATGCCGACTTTGGGAGGCACCCCTTGGTGCCTTCCTCGCAAGTTGGGAAATTGGTTGGATGTCGTAACATTGTTGAGCTGCAGCCCGCTGTTCTAGTATATACTACGGAGTAACTTCTAATAACTTGTCCAAGAGGAAAGAGAGACTTGCAGGTTCCAGGGCCAAATCACGGAGCGCCAGGGCCGGCCGTTGGACTCGGGAGTGTTGCACGCAACGAACCGTGCTGGATTATTACCTATACAATTGTTATTTCTCCTCTGCAAACGCCACCATTTCCAACTTTTTCAACTTCATAGCCAAACCAACCAAATTATCTGCATCATAATGGATAAGATCAGACAAGGTTTCTTTTTTCTTTTTCCGTTTTCTAATGTGGCTTTTGGCTGTGTTGTGGTGATGTTTTGGGTTTCTGGTTCGGTACGTACCAAAATAACAATTAAACAAGGGTTGGATTGAACTAGATCCATGACTCGGAATTGTGCAGTACTGTACCCTCCATCTACACTCGTATAGAGTAGAGTACCTTATGTATGTCTCGTATGTTTGTACATATGTACCACGCCAAGTCACAAACCAGCCCCGTCCCGAGGGAGGGTCCCTTGATCGCCCACAACGCTCACTTACAAGTGTCTGAGACTTGAGTGCTGCCTCCACCAGCCGGCCCCCCACTGCTTTGGGCTGTCCCCCGGACTCCGAATGTAAAGGGGGCGACCAGATCGTGAGCTCCCCATTCACGGTCTGCCGCAGAGGAGCTCGTGCCCTTTCAGCCCGGATTAATAACAAAATTCCTAAAAATACTCTGAGCGAAGGATATATAAATTGACCGGGTCGCCACCACTCCCGTGGGCCTGCGCTTGCTTACACGGTACTATAGGCAGAAGCTCAAGCGTCCGACAGAGAGCCAGGGATGCAGGTCGTGGTGGACTGAGACTAGTGCTAACAAAGGGCCAATAGACCCAGGAGGTACTGGAAGTCTTTGCATCGGGGAGAGACATGAGGCTTAATTGACCAGAGAGTGAGGCAGGTGCCCGAGTGCCGCACTCAAAGTCCGGCATGGCAGCCAGCAGAACAGACAGACTAGACAGACTGTGCTCCTCCAGGATGGTACTTTGCTGCATCCCGTCACCATGCGCCACCGGCGATCGCTCCGTGGTGATCTGGGAGCTCGCTGCTTGATGCTCCCACCCCGCGTCCAGTGCTCTCAAATACCCGCTTAGAGGGCTCGTGGCAGCACCCGACTAGGCACATTGCTCAGGTAGGCAGCTACATAGGTAGGCAAGGTATGTAGGTTACCTCACCTTGGTCAAACTTCGGATAGCTACCTAGCTACGACACTGGCAGACCCAGGAACGACATAAGACAAGTTGTGCTGCGGGGAGGCCTGGGAAAAGCAGCTTGGAGTCGGGTCAAGCAAGAGACACCAATTGAATACCTCCCTTTTGTCCAAGGAGGTTCAACCGCCCCAAAGGTCAGGATGTATCGGTGTAGGGCAAGCGCCCCTGATCCTGAACATAGGTTCGTTCCGCCAGAGACTTCTAGCCACCCGCTCCTACGAGAGGAGCAAACCAAACTTTCTCACATCTCAAACTGGGCAGCTCATGTTGCATGGAAACGCTTTGTGTGCCGTCGAGGTTTGTGTTGCTGGCGAAGACATGGAAAATGAATTGTACGCGCGTAGGTGAATCCTTCAGCCCATGGACTCGACCCCGCCCCCCCGGGCGGATTTGTGTTTGTCAAGTTTGACTCTGACAATTGTTGCCCGTCGATAGTCTCCGCGAAGCATGATGCCGTGGGAAGGTTGAGTTGACCCAATCGACGAACGGCCAATTGGCCTAGTCCCACTTCAGCCTTTCGGAGGTACAGCAGAGATTTGGTGGTCAGCCCCACTAAAACTTTTTTTTCGTCTGGGACATCAAGCAAACTTGGGGGAGGAGCTTTCCGTAGAACGACCCTATCCGACTCTCAAAGCCTGAGTTCGAACCTCTTAACTTGAACGGCTGTGCACCTAATAACCAAGCTGACTCAAGGCTTTGGATTTTGCCTCCCACCGCAAAAATGTTTCCCGTCAAGGGCTGGACCACAGCGGTCGAAAAACCGAAGCTCGATACAGACGCGAAGGGGGGAGCAGGTGCCCCGCAGCAAGCAAGGAAGCGCAAGAGGCCAGGACAGCAGTCCCAGCCGGCCGTGACCACAGCCAATGTCGCCGACATGTGGGAGAGGGTGATGGAGAAGAAGGTCCGGGTCCGTTCCAAGAAGAAGAAGGGGGGCGAGAAGAGCGAGCTCGACGCCGCTGCCGCAACCACCGAACAGGAGGGGGAACAGCTCGAAACAGAGCCCAAGGCGGAAGCAGAGCAGACTGAGCAACAGCAACCTGACGGAACTTCCGGCAAGAAGAAGGACAAAAAGAAGGATCAGACACCGAAAGAGGCTCCTTCTGTAGCAGTCGCCGCTGAGGAAAAGCCGGCCGCCAACGATGACGAAGACGAGGAATGGGGTGGCATTGATGATGAGGAGGGCGGGGCGGTTATAGAGCCAGCCCAACCTACTAGACAAGAGAAGAAAGAGGACAGGAAGAGAAAGAAGCAAAAGACAAACGATGCTTCTCTAGGGGCGGAAGAAGCCAGCATAACCCCCAAAACCAATGGAACCAAGACGACAAACGCCAACCAGCCCAAACAAGAGGGGGGGAAAACCAAGCAGGAGAAGAAGATGGCGGCGGCTGCGGCTGTGGCGGCGGTACCAACACCAGCACCAGCACCAGCACTGGTCGTCGAGCCCAAACTCACCCCTCTCCAGGCGTCGATGCGGCAGAAGCTTGTGTCAGCTCGTTTCCGGCATCTCAACGAGACGCTGTACACGCGGCCGTCGGTGGACGCCTTCAAGCTGTTCCAAGAGTCGCCCGAGATGTTCTCCGAGTACCACGAGGGGTTCCGGCGGCAGGTGGATGTGTGGCCCGAGAACCCGGTCGAGGGCTATATCCGGGACATCAAGGCGCGGGCTAAACTGGCGCGGTCCGCAGGTGGCCGGGGCCCTAAGGGCAACAACGACTCCTCAAACCCGGTTGCCAACGTCAAGCTACTCCCTCTCCCGCGCACTGGCGGAAAGTGCACCATTGCCGATCTTGGGTGCGGCGATGCCGCGCTTGCCAAAGTCCTGGACCCCGTCAAGGACAAGCTGCACTTGGACCTGGAAAGCTTCGATCTGCAGACAGGCGGGTCAGCGCTCGTGACGCGGGCCGACATTGCGAACCTGCCGCTGGCCGACCGCAGCGTCGACATCGCCATCTTCTGCCTCGCCCTGATGGGCACCAACTGGATCGACTTTGTCGAGGAGGCCTACCGCATCCTGCGCTGGAAGGGCGAGCTGTGGGTGGCAGAGATCAAGAGCCGGTTTGCGACGCCCAATAACAAGAAGCGTAGCGGCGTGGTTTCCCACAGCGTTGGGAACCGCAAGAAGACGCCGGCCGCGCCGGCACCGCTCCTTACCTTCTCCGCCCCTGGGGCCAACAAGAAGCCCAAAGGCAAGGAAGCTGAGGCTGCCGAGGCGGCGGCACAAGCCGAGCTGGAGGTTGTCGTGGACGGAGCCGAGCAGCAGAAGCAGGAGACAGATATCTCGGCTTTCGTGGAAGTCCTGAGGAAGAGAGGTTTTGCCCTGCACAAGGAGCTGGGTGAAGGTGCGGCTGACCTGAGCAACAAAATGTTCGTCAAGATGCTCTTTGTCAAGGCGACGCCAGCTACCAAGGGCAAGCACGCGGTGGAGGAAAAGGATAACAAAAATATGGGTCTGCTGATGCCCACGAAGCCAAAGTTCATTGATGAGGCTGACCGCGATGGCAATGAGTCGGCTATTCTGAAGCCCTGCGTTTACAAGCTCCGTTAAGCAAGCTACTTGCTGCTGCTATATACCGTTATATACCATCATCTGTCTACGTGGGAGAAACAATTCGGTTCCTTTCGTTGTCCAACTGTTCACACAGTTACTCTCGGCTCGTACTTGACATTGAGCATTGACGCAGATGTCGCACGTGGGCCAGGCCAAGGAGACAGATACGCACATACATCAAAGAACATACGCATATTCATAAGTAGGTCCCCAAGTATCAGCAACATGAATCAGAGTTGGCTGCCGTGAGTGAGAGCCCATTCAACAGACAGGCTATTATTCGTTCTCCAGTTCAGCCATAACCTGCAAAACTAAGGCTATGCGCCCTCTGTCTGTGTGTGTGTGTGTTATCGGCCAACAAACCAACAAAAAAGAACGCCCCGCCCTCTAAAGACGATATGAGTACCTAAGTAGGTACTATGCAAATAGGTATGGTTCCATGGTAGGCTGTGTATGTTCCACCGTATGTGTGTGTCGCCTTGAATTAAAATTAAAAAAGAAACTAAAAAAAAAAAGAAACAGCCATCGTAAAAAAGACGTGTTGCATTAAACGTCTCCTCTTAAACTGAAAAGCAAGTCTCCAACAGATTCCGACCGTCCCACCTTTCGCTATGCCTTGGTCGATACATACTTACGAAGCGCGCTTGCACACACAGAAAGACGCTTACACACACAAACACACACAAACATCCCTTTGTATAATTTCCCTGATTTCCCCTGCCCAGATCTCTGTTCCCAATTTTCGTTTGCCAAAGTCAGATCTTGATTTATCCTCGCAATATTTGGGTGTCTGTTGTTGTGTTGTTGCGCCAAACAAAGAGAGATAGAGAGAGAGAGACAGAGAGAGTAATGGACGCACGGCTAGTCCTGGAAAATAAGACTCGCTGCGTAATCGACGTTTCCGCCAGTCGCCTCCAAGGCCTGGACTGCACGCTCCTCAGAAGCCCCAAGAGCTATCAGTTGCTCAATGTGCTCTCTTGGAAACGAGGGTCTCGCTGCGGAGGCACGAGGGATAGACGGAGCAGCAGCCGCGGCAGGTCGTGGCGAGGTTGCTGGCTCAGAAGGTGCAGTCACAGCACCAGATCGAGCACCAATGGTGGTCCCGGCAGGGCCCGGCACTCGTGGCTCCGTGTGGATCGCTTCCTCGGAATCCTTGGGGATATCGGCCTGACCAAGGAAGGGAACCTCCACACCCTGGATGACCAACTTGTCCTTAGCAAGGTCGACCGAGGCTTGGTACCGCTTGAGCATGTCCAGCCCAAGGAGCAGCTCGACCGTCTTGCCCTCCATGACGGTGAAGCTGCAGGGGAGGAAGAGGGGGCCGATCTTGATCTGCGCGGAGTGGACGCGACCAATGATAGTGGCAGTACCAACACCCCGTGCAACGCCGGCAAAGCGCTTGTCAACCAGGCGCATGATGCCGCATGCCTCGGCGCATGCCGGGCTCATGATGGTGGCCTGTGCGCCCGAGTCCACCAGCGCCTTGACTTTGTATCCGTTGACTTCGACATCGACATAAAGCATGTGCACGAGGCCGAAGACTAAAAGTTGGGCTGTCAGTTTTTGATGATCTTAACCGGGATTTGGCAGTTTGGGGGGGGGGGGGGGGGGGGAGGGGTATGGAATACCCTCAGGGTTATGCTCCATCGCGTTCTGCAAATTCTCCATGACGCGCTCCTGTCGAATCATCTCCTCGATCCTAGCCTGTGCCTCGATGTCGAACGGGTCCGCATTCAGCTGCTGGATCTGACGATGGCGCTCCATCCGCTCCCGGCGTTCCCGATCGTGACTCAGCGCAAAGACCTGCGCAAATCTCTGGGGGTCCTCCAGCGCTGCCGCCAGCTCCGGCCGCTGCTGCGACAACTCGGAGCGGAGGTTCGGGTCGCCAAGGATTTGCAGACGGATCAGCTCCGGGTCCTGCTCCATGCCCGCGGGTCTAGGTCCCGCTGCTTGCCGTTGCTGTTGGGGGGGCGGCTGCTGCTGTGCTGGCGGCGCTCTCGCAGCCGCTCCTCCTCCTTCTCCGCCGGGAACGCCTGTGCTCCCGCGCATCTCGCGCACGTGGAGGGCCATCATGTCACCGTCGTTGATCTGCAGCTCGGCGAGTGTTTTCGTGTTGTCCATAATGAGCTGGCCATTGTGGTAGAGGTGCTGGGCGCTAGGGTGGTAGCTCGTCTCGGCCTGAACGAAGCTTCGCAGAGTGTCGATCGACATGTCTGGGTAGACCTCGAGCGAGAGCAGGTCCTGGTCGTCGACCTGGGGCTCCGAATTCGTGATGCTCAGCGTGATGCGCCTGATTGAGGACGGTAAGTTTGGCAGGTCAACAATAAGGGCATAATATGTGCGCGACTGCAAACGAACAAACTCACATTTTGAAACTTCAGCGGGTTGGGGTTCAGATTGTATATAGTTGTTGATGGATGAGAAGGGAACAAACAGACCGAGGAGAAGGGTTGGTCGGGCAAGAATCGAGAAACGAGACTGTGCGGAAACCTCAGCACCAAGTGTCTTAGAGTGTCAAGGCAGGAATAAGACGAGGAAGATGGAGGTTGTCCGGTCTGGGTTCAACCAGGGAAAAGTTGAGGCTGGTTCCCCAAGTTGGTCTTGAGGTTGACTGTTCCGAAGGCCAGAGGGGTACGAGGGGCAGCAGCCTACACGGGAACCGAAGCGAGCCGCTAATTACCTAGCTTGGGGAGTCTGGGCTGGGGGCCCAGTGAGCTTCTCTCCTGCAAGGCGGAGTACCGGCAGGGGCGTTTGGCTGTTTTTTCCCTTTTCTTGCGTTGCCCCCACTCTTTCAGTTGCCCCCCCCCCCCCCTTTACAGGAGTTGGATTGTTAGGATGAGTCGGCTCTGTCGGTATAGTGTAGAGGTGGGTACCTGGTGCAGTTTGGGTTGAGTGTGACAAATGTGACAGATCAAAGAAAAATAGGTTGAAATGGGACAATGCTAGGTACATATTTGAAGTCCATCATCGGGTTCTTTCCAGTCGATGGAACCCAGTAGAAGAGCACAGAGGGGCAGGCAAAGGAGTGTATGTATGTTCGATACATAAATATACATGTATATGTAAGCTAAGCCAAGGCCCGTTAAAATGCGGCGTCTCAGGTGCCAGCCTTTCGAATGTGGGAAAGTCAGCGGTCGACTAATCAACAGTCGGTCAGAGAGCTCATTGGCGGTTTGCCTGAACGAGCTCCGGCCGCTTGAGCATAGAAGCCTTAGCATGAGGTACAACGACCCAAAGTTACGGGTCGAGGAGGACTAAAGGGTTAAATAATGGCTTAGAAAGTTGGACCCTTGGGTTCCGATTTTCGTCGAGTGTTACAAGTTCCATTGTTGCTTTAAAATTAAGCCTTCGAGATATTGTGATAGCCTGCCGGCTGCCGTAAACACCAGGTCGGGGCCGGGGTGTGGTATTTAAGGTAGGTAACTCAACATTATTCTAGTCTCGGAACCCAAGGTCGGTTTCTAGAGTACTGTACCTGAAAACCACCTCAAAGGCAGTTTAGTTTCTCCAAGAAAGAGTGTTTATTGATATCAGTTTTTCATTCGAGTTTGTCCTCTTTTCCCGCGCACTCCGGCCCTCGACAAGCCCGACTGTGATCCTTGCCACACCGTTGACACGAGCGGCGGCGGCCTCGGAATTGGTTGGATGGCAACGGTATGAACGGTGTGCGGCAGGCAGCCGGTGAGACAGACGATTAGTTGACCACACCCTCCCTTTCTCACGGGCCGTCGTGGCACATCAATCCATTGGCCTTGCTCCTCTGGTTATTAATGGACCCCGCAGTCTCGCACCTTCCTGAGTGAAATGTTTGTGTTGATAGAAAACGGGGAGAAGAGCTTGGAATATACGATTTGGTATATGCTAAGGATACCAAATGCCTTGAAAGACACCAAACACGCTCAGGATGAACCCCGCCTGCGCACCCCCGCATGAGCCCTTAATTATTTGGGGCAATCAGTTTAGCAGTGACGTCACATAGAAGTCAACAACCTCAGCCAGAGATTTATTATCGTTACCGCTCAACGCTCGCAATAAACGTTCCCCAGATTATCTCGAGTTCCAACGCTGGCGTAAAAGTGACCTTGCGGGGTATAAAAGTCAACCCCAACTTCAATATAGCTCCTCCAGAGCCAAGACAGAGAAGATCGGCAGGGATCGCAGCCTAGCAGCCACCTACCCAGCCCAGCGCTGATCTTCTGGGGACTTCTCCGTTTTTTGTTGGGTCCTCCTGGACCTGGGCTGTCACGCACTCACACGGTACATACACTCTCAGCTGGCTATTAGCTACTGCCCTGCTTTCGTGATAAGAACGAGCAAATGTTTGCTTAACCTGCACTCGAGTCTCCCGGTTTTTTATGTTTAGAAATTTATGTCCTCAAGTCCCGTCTTCTTGACTTCGCGTCACATAACCTCACTTCCATTCCACACTCTCCGCTTCCAAACTTCACCCTCTCTCCCCAATTCATCTCAGCCCTCTCGGTCACGCGCGCGCCGAAGTGCTTGTGGCGCCGTAACATTCTCCATCTGAATTTCTCATCCATTCATTTCACGGGCCGACCGCCTTCCTTCATCGCCAGGTCAACTGGACCCTTCCATGGTGAAATTCGGGCCGCCGACCTCCAAACCTCTGTTGCCTCCTACATTCTTTCTTTTCACAGCCAAACTTTTCATCCACCGTCACCACGAGGACTTCCGTTTCATTGGTCTTGGGCGAGGTTACCTCTAAACCACGTCACATTACTGACGCATGTCATAAAGTTCTTGTGCAGAGTTGCACCCACCCTATCATCCCCAATCCAAATCTACTATGGCGGACCACCAAGCTGGAGCTCCGGCTTCAAATAGCGCGCAGGACGACGTTGATGACGCCGTCGACGAGTCCGACGACGTTGACAGCGACTTCGTCACACTCCAGAAGACCATATCCCAAAAGCGTCGCGCGGCCAAAGAGACACCCGAGTCCCGTCTTCAGATGGCCTTTCCCTTCCCTTTTGCCCCCAACATTCGACCTCTCACCACCTCGGACTATGAGTCTTGTGTGGCGCTTGAGAATGCCGCGTTCCCGAACCCGGACCATAGAGCTTCTCCGGAGAAGGTATGTCGCTCTTCCCTTTCTATAAATGATCAAGATTCATTCCTCTTCTGACTCTCGCTACAGTTTGCCTACCGCCTGACCGCCTGCCCTGAACTGAGTCTCGGTGTGTTTTGTACCGTTGTCCCAGGCCAGGCCAAGGGATGGCAAATCGAAACGCTGGCCAGCGCCAGGCCAGTCGAAACTGATCGCCCCAATGGAGCCGTGAGTGTGCTTCTCGCACATATCGTGGCTACTCGAGCCTTTGGTCAAGTCGTGACCGACAACGACATGGCCATTCCGGAGAACTGGCGCTCGCTCGGCGGAAAATCGGCCGACGTCGGACACCAGGAATGCGGACAGACCATCGCTCTACACTCTCTTGCGGTATCCCCAAAGCTACAGGGCTGTGGTATAGGAAAGATGATTGTCAAGGACTATCTTCAGCGAATGAACAGCCTTGATCGCACTGATCGTGTGTCGCTCATCTGCCAAGATGTACGTTTTCCTCTCAACTCTTACCATTTCCACCCAGCTACTAACTGATCGCAGTACCTGATCTCGTATTATGAGCGATTCGGATTTAGGCGTTTTGGCGAGAGCCACGCGCAGTTTGGAGGGGGCGGATGGCATGATATGGTAAGGCTCTCACCTTTCCCGTCCCTTGACGGAGGCCTTTAACTCACCAATCTTTCTTCAGGTCTTCCCATTCCCGCCCCCCGGACAAAACCAGCCCGTTTGAGGAGATCTCCAGGGAAAACTTGGCCTGTGCTTACTGGCACCGGCCTCCTTATAGACATTGGCCCCAATCTAGGAGGACTACGTCTTGTGTTCAGATGCCTTTCTCAAGCATGGGGCCAGGCAACCGAACCACCGAAGAAGGCCTCCGCTTTTTCTCAACATGACCTGGGCGGAAACAATGTAGGCATACACATACCCCATCAAAGCTCTTAGTCTGCTCGGAGCCAGTCGCAAATCCCCCTCCACACGCCTCAAAGGCACGTATGTAGCTGTGGCGGAGACATAGCCGGCGCTTTCACGTCTTTTACGAGGCCTGCAGCAGCATTCGGCATGCACTCAAATGCAAGCAAACTGCCTTAAGGGCGGTGGTAGGTAGCCAAATGAACAAACCAAAACACTACAACCACACATAGCAACCCCTTTCGAGTGCCAGTTTCTGTGTGTGACTGAAGTGGTGCCCCTTGATAACACGGGTCCAGGCGTCAGGCCTTGGTAGATACACATTCCCAAAGCCTGGCCTCGGTAAATACATCATTGTAGCTAAAGCCTGGTCCAACTATAAAAAGTACTCATCTGCCTCACCCGTTGTTTCTTTTAGTCAGTTGCCTTGTACTTTGCGCGGTATTCCTCCGTCCGCCTGATATCGTCTGCCGAGCCTTGGCTCTTCAAGCCCTCGATAATGTCGTCCAAGGTCAGGATGGCGATGATGGGAATGCCATACTCCTTTCTGAGCTCGCCAATGGCACTGTTGTTGGGCTTGCTGTCGTCTCCGTCTGCCGCCGGGAGCTTCTCCTGGCGGTCCAGAGCGACGACGATGCCCGCAACAATGCCTCCCTCGCGCCGGATCTTGTCAATGGCCTCGCGCTTCGCAGTGCCGGCCGTCACCACGTCGTCGACAATAAGCACTCGCTTGCCCTTGAGCGGCGCACCGACAATGTTGCCGCCTTCGCCATGGTCCTTGGCCTCCTTGCGGTCAAACGAGTAGCAGAGGTTGTCGTACGTCGCGGGGTCGAGCTGCGCGAGCTTGTCGGTCGTGGCTGTCGCGAGGGGAATGCCCTTGTAGGCGGGGCCGAAGATGACGTCGAACTCGAGCTCGCCGCTCTTGTGCGCCTCGATAATGGTCTTGGCGAACGCGACGCCAATCTCGCGCAGGAGCTTGCCCGTGTAGAAGTTGCCGGCGTTGAAGAAGTACGGCGAGATGCGCTTGGACTTGAGCTCGAAGCTGCCGAACTTGAGGATGCCGCCTTCGATGGAGGCACGCAGGAAATCGGCTTTGTAAGGGGCAAGGGCTTGGTTCGCCATTGCGTCTATTCGTTATGTGGAAATTGCGTTCAAAAGGACTAACCAAGGCCGATGTCGAGCGATTTAAAGGCGTCGAGCTGGTTGCGCCTAAGGTCCTTCAAAAAAAAGTGTGAGTACCCAACGGGGGGGGGGGGGGGGGGGGGGGGGGGGGGGGGGGGGGGGGGGGGGGGGGGGGGGGGGGGGGGGGGGGGGGGGGGGGGGGGGGGGGGGGGGGGGGGGGGGGGGGGGGGGGGGGGGGGGGG
>JAPDFK010000479.1:0-27791 GCA_027569635.1 Lasiosphaeriaceae sp. G1095 | reverse complement strand
GTTGACAGGAAGCCTTTTGATGTGGCCGATCCATGTGGGTCCCTGTGGTCCCTGTAGTCACGTGATGGCTACCCCTTTTACCTTCTCAATGCTCCATGCCCCTCAAAGGGCCATTATTCCCACAAAATCAGCTCATTTTAGTAGCCATCTTGTGGACTTTATTAATCGTTTTGCCATCCACGGTAAATGTATTTTCGTAAATGGTCGAAAGGCCTCGGAGTCGAGGGCAGGAAATTCAAAGTTGGATTACTCCCCTCTCATGAAATTCGTATGTTCCTACCGTTGGTATTGCGAGACAATACATGTGCATGAAATCTGGAGTGAGTATGAGGAACTTGGAAATACTTCAAATATATAACAAAAAAAGATGGGAGTTAAAAAGAAAAGCAAAAGGGAATGACCTTGCGGTCGGGGGAAGGTGAATCTACGAGTTTGGAACATAATCTGGGAATCGAACCCATGGCCTTGATGTGTGGTATAGGCTGATAAGTGGCAGAGCCTCCTAGGCTACTACCACTCGGCCAGGTGCGGGCCACTACGAGCACCAACTATGTTGACTGACTGACTGACTGCGTGCAGTGAACTATATACATTGGTGACTGGTTATCTGGTCGGTGTGAGGGGCATGGGAACTGACTAGTTGAGATGGCACGACAACTGCCTCGGATAAGAGACGGGATGGCTTGCCCGGCTGGTTGGTCCTAAGAGAACTTGAATGGGTGTCATAGGACGACAACTAGGCTGATATAATCACCAAAGACATGTAAGGCCTGAACAATAAGAGCTTTTGATAGATGGACAGATATATTGATAACCCTCATGGAAACGCTCTGGTGTTGACGGTCGAGGGATGTTATAACGTAAAACCACCTTCAAGCTCACGTTCCACGCGTAGATTGGCGGACGAAGGAATCCAAAGCAACTCTATTCTAGACAGCCACCCTTGACAATACGGAAGCTGTAATGGGATATTATAACTAAAAAAAAGTCGGGAGAGCACACAATATGTCCGGTTTAACTGACATCAAGAACCCAAAGAGGAGAACAGATATGATAAATACCTCCCAAGTCGTTGACAGAAGCACCAAGTCATACAAATGATGCATTTGGACTACACACAATGCTTGGACTATTAGTCGTGATTCATCGGCCATCTCCTCACTACCAAGAACATAAGAAATAATAAAGCCAGTCAGGCTCCTCTTAACCCTCCTCCTCCTCCTCCTCCTTTCTTCATTCCCAAGTAAGCACCTAAAACAATGACGCTCCTCCCCAAACGCCCAACCAAACAAGTGGCGATATCTGTAGCATACTTTTCTTCAATGAATAAACCAAACCAAACTAAAGCCAACCCAAATCATATCATGAATGCAACCGAACCGGTCATTATTCTCTCTCCTCCTTCTCTCACCCAACAGTCCTCCCTCCCACTTTTCATAGATAATCTCAAGCCAGAGCAAGATCAGGACCAAAATCAAATGATATTCGACCTATCGCCCAACGGCCTCCTCGCGGCAGTCAAATGATCCATGCTCAAAAACCGCGACTTGTCGTCGCCAATCTTCCGCCGGAACATATTCAAGTCCTTGAGGAGGACCTGCATCTGCTCGTGCATATCGTTCGCGGCATCCTCGTCATACCCGCCACCGCGACCACCACCACCAGCACTACCCCCCGAGGCATACCCGTCATCCTCGTCTTCACAAAACGACGGCTCGTCAAGGTCCTTCTCTTGCACGACAACTGCTGCTGGTGGAGCCAGATTCTCTTTCCCATCCACGTCCCCAACAACAAGAAGATCAGGTGAGGGAGAAACTTCCCTGACCACGACCTCGGGAATAGGATTCTTCAAGCTCGCCACGGCCAGCTTCAAATGTAACCTGAGGGCCTCGTTCTCCGTCTGCAGACTTCTGATTTTCCCCTCCGCTACCAAACTCCGCTCCTCCATGAGCTGCTGCAACCCCCTGACGCGAGCCTGGTACTCCTCGAGCCTCTCCTCTGCCTCGCGAGCATCCTTTTCGCGGCGCCGGCTATCGCCCACCACCAACTGTAACGCGCGAATCTCCGACTCCATTGCTAGAATTTGGGCGTCGCGCTCGGCACTCGAGATGGAGTCCTGGTTGACCACGGCACGCGTGCGGATGCGTTTGGCCTGGTCGGCATACCGCAAGGTCGACAAGGTCTCTTCGTAGTCTGACGGCGCGATGCAGGCGATCATGGCCGTTTTGGAGTTGCCGCCGAGCGAGTCTTTGAGGAGCCAGGTGAGGATGCTGTCGCGGTAGGGGACAACGGCGGTGCCACTATTCCCTTTCCCGCGGGGCGTGGATGGTTTCTTTTGGACTGGGTCGGCGAGCGCTGCTATCACTCGCCCCAGAGTCGTCAGGGACTTGTTGATGTTGCTGCCCTCGCGGAGGCGCTGGCCTGTGGCCTCGGTCGACTTCGCCCGTTCGCTGCCCGCCAAATCCACCAACCGAATCCGGGAACTTCGCTCCGTGGTCTCGTCCGTGTCGAGGTCGTGGTGGATCTGCTTCAGCATAATGGTAAACACCGAGTGGCTGCGCGAGCTGGTGTCGTTCATCTTGGTGCTGGCTGTGGTGCGGCTGGCGTCACCGACGCGCATGTGCCGCAGGATCTCGTTGATATTGCGCACGGGGACTTCGGTCAGATCCTTGACGTAGGGCCCCTCGGTGGGCGACTCGCGGATCTTGAGGTAGTAGGGCGGCTGGTTGGGCACGACGGGCACCAAGAGGTCGCGCACATGTTCGTTGTAGACCTCGAAGTAGCTCACGCGCACGTTGTAGCTGATGTTGGGGGTTTCGTCCTGGGCGGCCGCGATGCGCTCGAACAGGTCCTCGCAGGTGCGGGGGATCAGCCCTGGCTGCTCGGCCGTGCCCATCATGGTGTACGACTTGCCGGACCCGGTCTGCCCGTAGGCGAAGATGCACGTGTGGTAGCCCTCAAAGTTGTGGTCGAGGAACTCCTCGCCCAGGCTGTCGTAGACGTCTTCTTGGGTGGCATAGTGCTCGTCGGCCGGGTTGTGGCTCCAGAAGCTGTTGTCAAACGTGAAGGCTTTTTCTTCCACCACCTTGCGAGACCGTGCCCGCGCGTTGGCTGGGTCTGTGTTGTCGGGCACCATCAACGTGGTCCGCTGGGTGAGGGGATCCATCTGGATAAGACATTCGGCCTTGCGCTCGATTTCTACAACACCGAGTCAGAGATTTGTTTACATGACGATGATTAACAGAGAAGAGAATCCCCAAAAAAAATACCTCTGGGCAAAAAGGCGCGCACCCTCACAACAACACGCACATTGCCTCCGGGATCCATCCTGGCATGGGGCGGGACGGTGCCATCGCGAGAGCGCAGCGAGGGTGTCGAGGCGCTGGAGCGAATGGTGTCGCGGAGCGACTGTCGCTGGGTGACGTCGAGGGTTGTGGCGTTGCCAGGCATAAGGCGCGGCTCCAAGGCGATTTGGGTCAGCGTCTCATGAATATCGGCGACAATGTCGTTGAAGCGCAGTTTGAGGTTGCAGAGCATTCAGTTCAAAAAGACCGTTGTCGTCGGGTCTGGGCTAGTAGTAATGGGCTATTATTTTGCTAGGGGGAGGGTCGCGCCAAATCGGGTTTAATGTTTACACGGCAGGGGGCAGTTGCTAGGGAGAAATGCCAAGCACACACGATAATCCTGGCCTGGTGGGTGGGCGGGCTGCAAGGGCGGGCTGAACGCTGACGGGTTGGCGACTGACGTTGGTGGTGGCACCTGCAGGGCGAGGCGTAGGTGTCTGCCCTGTCAGCTCGTTTCAAGTGGGGCCAACCCCTGTCTCATCTCAGATTTCTTCAGCGCTTCAGTGGAGGACCTGATGCGCTGGCAGAGCACAACAACCACCGTGACGTGGAAAAAGAGAAAAGAGAAGAAAAAAAGAAGAAAAAAAGAAGGAAAAAAAGAAGAAAAAAAGAAGGAAAAAAAGAAGAAAAAAAGAAGGAAAAAAAGAAGAAAAAAAGAAGAATCAAAAATGGAAGCCATTCCAATGAAAGAATTGGAGTGTTTACAATTGCAATTGCACACGGCAGACTGAAAGACAGTTCTATCGATTCTAGTCGAAAGCAACGCAATCCCCAGCTTGCCCAGCTACCTATCCCATCCGTATATTCATAACCCCTATCCTTGCTAAATCGTGCGAACAATGCCATGCCATGCCTGTCTTCAACGCCAACCCAACCAGTTCTAGATATCTAAACCCGCTTCAACCCCTTGCCAAACAACTCACTTCCAATCTCAGTGATGAGCGACATGCTGGGGAAATCCTTCTTCTTGGCCAGAATCATGCCCTCAGCATCCATCATCCTCAGCAGCTCCGCAAGCTCCCCGTCCAGCGGCAGGCGATAAGCAAGGTATCCCAGGGCCTTCAGCATGCCCTCTAGCGCGTCTCCCGAGGATGTCTCCTGCGAGATGGCTTCCAGCGCCGAGGCTGCCAACTCTACTTGGTCGCCCTCTGGAAGTACATCTCCAGGCCCGTCTCGTCTCTTGTGGCTATTTGCCAGCGACAAGTTGAACAACAACGACGCGGCGGCAACCCGCACGTTGTTGTGGCTGTCGTCGAGGAAGCTCGCCGACACCAGCTGTGTGACGCATGCTCGAAGCTGCTCATAGCCCAGGATTTGGTCCGGGTAGAGAGGGCTTGAGAACAAGTTGCACGCCATTTGTAGAGCGACGAGACGGAGGGCATATGGGCAGTCGGTCGCCAAGCTATTGACTCGGTGGAGAACTGTGATCACGGTCTGATGCTCCTTCTCCTCGGCCAGGTAGCCGCTGAAGCGCGGGTCGATGAGGCCGCATCTTAGCAGATCGACCACCGTGAAGAGAATGTTCACGGGCAGCTGATCCATCGACTCGCGCACGCATTCAGTAAACCCAGCCATGTCGGGAAGACTGGCTTCAGCAGGCCCATCCTTTGCCCGCGCCTCAATGAAGTGCTTGACGCCCTGAATTGCCGAGTTTTGGGCGGCAACTCCCATCTTAGCCAACAGCTTTGGCAAAGGTGGGATCTTTTCGAATAAAACGGGTTTTGCGCCCGGGTTAGAGAGTGTCGGCAAGTTCAAGCCCTGGTGTGGGTGTGCCGGCCAAGCCATCTGCAGCAAGAGCTGCACATTCCCTCGTAGAGCGCTGGGATCAGCACCGCCCCAGCGGTTTTCTTGCTGGCCCTTCAGAAAAGTGATGAATGTGGGAGTTGCTGATATAGAGTACTTCTGCCCAACATCGAAAGCGTTGGACGTGTCGACTTTGATCAAAACGCCCTTGTCTCCAACTTCGGCCGCCAACTCGTCGTACACGGGATACATCATATGGCAGGGGCGGCAAGTTGCCGAGGTGAAGAAGACCACGGCGCACGAGTGGCGGAACTTTTCCAACAGCACATTGAGCTCTGCAAGGCTGGAAACGTTGTGCACTTTCCCCCTGTGCTGATGCAACTGAGCTTGGGGCTTGACCGAGCTTCCAGGGGTGTGGTCTTGAATTCCGAGAATGCCGCCGCGCGCGCGCTTGCTGGCCTGTATTTGTTCGTTGAGCATCGGCAGCATCATCCGGCCAAAAGATGAATCGCTGTTTAACTGTCAGCATTCTTCCACTGGCAGGCACAGGGCATTACGACAAAGTTCAGAAACAACGCAGTACAAGCCGTACATGGTGTTTTCATCGAGATTTGGACGTACAGCACAGCCTGCGGCATGTTGGTGATGTGGTCTGGGATTCCCTTGCCCAGAAGAAAGGTCGCAAAGTCGTTGGAAAAGTTGTTGCAGTTGTGTCTCCATAGATCGTATGCCTAATTTTTAGTCAATAATTAAGTAAGGTCAAATGTCTACAGCCACCCGGCTTACCTCGACGGTATAAATCTCCCGCAACGAGTCGAGATACTCCTCGATCACGTCGATTGGCACTTTGGCAATTCAAATTAGCAGATTGACTTTACGAGGGGTACCTTATGAGATAAGGCAATGATGGCATTCATCCATTCCTGATCTCTCATATCTGTGGCGATGGTAACATACATTGTGTTTGGCCAAGATGGACCTCCTGCATTGGCCGGCCGAGGTGGGATGTGCCTGGCGAAATGGCGACAATATTGCCATCGTAGACGTATTCTCGGCCTCTCAGCTGAATCGAAGTGTGATAGATGGCGTCCAGATGGAACCCCAGAAGGCCCTGGGACATTTGCCGAGCCAAACCTCGAGAGAGGTCGTAGACAAGAAGGTGGACGTCCATTTGGAACGATTTGTAATCGACAACCAAGAAGGACTTGGTTGAAAGAGGGAAAATGTCAAAGTGTGGGAGAAAATGAGATGCGAAGATGACCCTGCAAACACGGAAAGAATGAATAAATCTTTTGAATGAAGACCGGTCTTGAGGCAGTGTTTGGTCATAGAAAGATACCCCGTCTGTCTTCAAGAGGCAGCAGAGGTTACGAGGCAAGGCGAGGTTCTGGAAGGCTGAGGAATGACAAAGGTACGGATACTAGGGTACTTAAAGGTACTTCATCTCGACCTTACAACGTGTCGTGTTTGCCATCTCTTCTTTTGCTTCTTAGCACTTGTGTACATAAAAATCATCTCCGAAAATAGTAAATACTCTCTCAAATGCCATTCAAGCCCGTAATTGATGCTAGGATAGCTACGTTGTAGAGGTTTGTACAAATGGTATTACATATGTCCAGTTTGTGTAAATTGAGTACCTGAACATGTACCTCCAAGTACAAGCATCATCGCCCCCCATCGGGGTGCGGAGAGGGGGGACAGAACCGGACACTTTTTTGGGCAAGGGCCTTCCTGGCTGGCGTCATTGGCATTGGGAAAAAGGGATGCGAAAACCCCATTTATCAAATCTTTTGGCCAACATAGCCCCTATTTCCCCCCTCCCCTTTCGAAAAAAGAAGATCTCTGATTCTCAAAGTTGTTGTTTTTTCGACGAGACAATTGAGGCACACATACTTTTCTGTGTCTTTCTTTTTTTTCATCTGTTTCCTAGCTTTTTTCTCGTCTCTCGTTGAACAACACACCCCTTCTTTTTAAAATTCATTGCTTGGCGCACATGTGCAACCTGGTCTTGTAGCTGGCCACCAGTTTCGATTTGTTCTCTCCTCTCCTCAACCTCGCTCCCGTCCGCCGCCGCCGCCGCCGCCGCCACCAACACACACAAACCCATCCCACGAACCACCGCCGCCCGCCCTTGTGTGCGCGTGTGTGGTTTTGCTGTGTGTTGCGTGACCCAATCCGATTTTCCTTTAAATGCGGCGCACATCGGTCTCATTGCCGACCAAGCAAGTTGCCCACGATCCGTTTGAGAAACCCGACCGCTACGACTTCGACTACAGAGCCCCCGGCCTGCTCTCCAGGATGCAGTCCGTCTGGGCCAACCAGACACAAAACAGGATGCGCTACATCAAGTCGGGCGCCATCATCTTTGTGGTGTTCCTGCTCTTCTACTTCTTCTCGCCGTCCGGCATCGATCTCTACAATGGCGGCAACCAGGGCCAGGTCCCGTCCGACTCGTCCTACGACACAAAATCCTGCACGCGGTCCTTCGCTAAGAACAAGCCCATCGTGCAGTACGTGCTCATGATTGACGCCGGCAGCACCGGATCGCGCATCCATGTATACAAGTTCAACAACTGCGGGCCCGCGCCCGAACTCGATGGCGAGGGCGAGGTCCTGTTCAAGATGACGACCAAGATCGAGGGCCAAAGCAGCGGCTTGAGCGCGTATGCCGACGACCCGGAGGGCGCGGCCAAGAGCTTGGATGAGCTGATGGAGGCGGCGCTCAAGGTGGTCCCGGATAAGCTGAAGGCCTGCAGCCCCATCGCTCTCAAGGCGACCGCGGGTCTGCGCCTGATCGGCAAGGAGAAGAGCGACAGGATTTTGGATACGGTGCGACACCATCTCGAGACCAAGTACCCCTTCCCCGTCGTGTCCAAGGATGAGGACGGCGTCTCTATCATGGACGGCTCCGACGAGGGTGTCTACGCCTGGATCACGACCAACTACCTGCTCGGCAAGATTGGCGGCCCCGACCACTCCCCCACCGCGGCCATCTTCGATCTGGGCGGAGGTTCTACGCAGATTGTGTTCGAGCCGACCTTTGAGGGTATGACCTCTGGCGGCATGCCGGACAAGCTCGCTGACGGCGACCACAAGTACGAACTGGATTTCGGCGGCCGCAAGTTCGCCCTCTACCAACACTCGCATCTGGGCTACGGTCTGATGGAGGCGCGCAAGTCCATTTTTGCGACGCTGGTTGACGACGTATATGAGAGCAACAAGAAGGCGGCGGCAGGACAATCATCATGGATGACACAGCCCGTCGTCAACCCGTGCTTCACCTCGGGCATGACCAAGGCCGTCAGCGTCACCATGCCCGACTTCCACCCGCTGGGCAACAAGAAGCTGGAACTCAACATGACCGGCCCATCGGCCGCCGCGCCCGCGCAATGCCGGCACCTGGCAGAGCGCATCCTCAAAAAGGAAGCCGAGTGCAAGCTCGCGCCCTGCTCCTTCAACGGCGTGCACCAGCCGCCCATCGGCAAGACTTTTGCCAAGGAGGACATTTACTTTTTGTCCTTTTTTTACGACCGCACCGCGCCGCTGGGCATGCCCGAATCGTTCACCCTGCGTGAGATGCACGACCTCACCCACACTGTGTGCAGCGGCAAGTCGGCCTGGGACGTGTTCAGCACCGTGCCCGGCGCGCTCGAGGATCTCAGCGATCGCCCGGAGCACTGCCTGGACTTGAATTTCATGCTGGCGCTGACGCATACCGGGTACGAGATGCCCATTGATCGCGAGGTCAAGATTGCGAAGCAGATCAAGAAGAATGAGTTGGGGTGGTGTTTGGGAGCAAGGTAAGCTTTCCTCCTTTTTTTTCTCTTGGTCAATCCGTTTTGCTGACAATATGTTTCTGTAAAAAGCTTGCCATTACTCGCCCAAGGGTCAGGATGGAAATGCAAGGTCACGGAAGTGCATTAGAAGGTTCAAGGGGGGGGGCTTTTGTTTACATATGTGTGTGGTGAATGACACCCAGGGGATGTTGATAATATCATTACCACCCACCACCATTACTACTACCTATTATTACGGAAGTGTAATTCCGGGACGGCGTTCCGAGTACGGGGAAAGAGAGTTGTTTGTGTGGGTGTTTTTTTATAAAAGGAAATATCTATTATACACACAACTACGGGGTAGTTTTCTTTTTCTTCTTGGGTTGGTATTTATATTATTGATCTATCTAGCTGTTATTATTACGAGGGAAATGTATGACTATCATCAAGCATACGAGCAAGTATTAGTACCGACGAAAGTGTTGGGATACGCTCTTCAGAGAGGTTCATGTCTATAGATAGATGGGTATGCATTATTAATAATTTTCCAGGAAAGGTTACGGAGGCTCAGGCCAAAGAAAACGAGTGATCACTCTGCCTAGTGTTCAGGCATACAAATGAATGCCACAGTGATGGTCTGCGTATTAGGTCGTGTCAGGGCCGTTCATATTTCTAGGGAGGAAAAGCAAAGGCATGATGTCAGGCGCCCTGCAAGCCGCCTACCTAACAACGCATGACGAGAACCCTTGGATAACGCCCTATCATTCGAAATTGCCATACTCCCCAAGTTGATGAGGCAGGCAGGCATATTGACCAGGCTGTTAATGAGTCTACAATGCAAATCCAGGCCTGGCCTATGGAGGTTGACCCCTTTTCAAGGTATCCCGCATAAATAAGAAGCCGACCCTCACTCTAACAAAACACTCGGTGTAAAAAGTCGTTTAATATTTTTATATAAATTATTATCATTAATGTGTTTCTCTCCCGTTTACTTTCTATCACTTTCTTTTTGTCTAATTAGGCACGGCAACCATGTCTAGCACATCCTCAATCACATCTTCAGCCCCAACGCCAGCCAAAAGCGCCTCGATAGCCACCTGCTCGCTGCCCCATTGCATGCTGCGCTCCTTTCTTGCGTCTGCTACTATCTGCAGCCGGTGCAGGTACACCTTCTTGGCTGCCAGCGCGACGAGCGCCGGCGTCGTATAGTCCAGCCCGTGTAGTGGCGCCAGATGCCGTAGCAGCTGCGCAAAGTGCTTCGTTGCTGTGGGCGTCACGCCGCCAGCTACGGCGCGGTGCATGCGAAGGAACGTGATGATGTTGAGCTGGTACCGCGTCACGTCAATGTCGACGTGAACCTGGCTGCCTAGCTGTGCGAGGTACGCAATGTCGCGATCGTTAAGGACTGCTTGCGAGGGTTCCTGGACGGGGCTGCCGCTGTTTGATGGCTTGAGACCGCCGCCGGCGCGAGGCGGTGATAATCGCCAGCCGTCCGCGGCATTCGAGTTCGACGTAGGAGTGAGTAGGGCTGACCCCGTTTTTACCACACTCCAACTCGAGTTTGTTGATGCTGCATCGTCATCATTATCGGCAATGTCGTCATCGTCGTTCCCATTATCGTAGCCGCCACCGCCGCCAGTCACCTGCCTCGCGGCCCCCCATTCCTCATCCAAGTGCTCGAACCCGTCGGCCTTGGCATCGTGCCAGTGCGCAATGTAGAAGAAGTCGTTCAGGTGCGGAGTTACGCGCGCCTGACCACCGCTCGCCGCGCCTAACACGGCCACGAAGAGGAACTGTTTCGGCGCGGCCTGGACGCTCGTCCGCGTGAAGATGCGCCGAGTTCGCAGTAATTCAAGCGCCTGGATCTGCACGGCGCGGGGTGCCTGGTCGAGGTCCTTGGCGAGTATGACATTGGCGATCTGTGGTTGAGGGTATTGTTGTTGCGGTTGTGGTTGTGGGGAGGAGGATATTGTCCCGCTGCTGCCGCCGGGGCGCAACGCTGAAAAGTAGCCCGGCGAGGAACTGGACGCCGCTAGGTGGGTATCATGTCTATTGTTGTTGTTGCTGTTGCGTGGTTGATAGGGCGAGACAGAGCGCGGCGGCACATTGGTGCCTGGCGAGACAGACGAAGGCGAGGTGGCGGGTGGTCCAGGAGGAGGGACAACCATAAGAGCCGTCGCAAAGTCGTCGAGCGTCGTGTGGGCGTGGCAGCTGACGATGGCCGACGAGAGGTTGAACGTCTTGGAGGCGATCAGGCGCAGCTCCTCGGCGAGCTCGTCCACCGACGCGGGCACAGTGCTAATCAGGCAGTGCTCATGGGCTACGAGGGAGAGCAGGGCCGCCAGTTCCAGGTCGCTGAGGCTGTGGACCTTTTGCAGGAGGAGCTGCTGTTCATCCGTCATGGTTGTTGACGCCGCTGCCGTTGCCTTTGCCATTGCCGTGCGTGCAGCCAAGTCGTTGTCCTCCAGCGCCCCATTGGGCTGCTGCTGCTGCTGCTGCAAGACCTATTCAGACGGCGGACCAAGGTTTTGCCATTTCTTGTTGGCCAGTTGGCTTCGACGTGGACGCACACGACACACTGGTTGACTGACTGCCCAGTGACTGGACCTTGGTGATCACAAGGTTTCCGGTGAGGGTGGCGCATTGTGAGCCAGCAAGCCACCTGAACGCTGGCGAGTTTGGGGGGAGCAATGAATGTTTAAAATAGACTAGGCCTAAAACCGCCTGGCTCCCATTGTGGGCCAGCTCGCTGGAAGGGGTGTGATTGGCCCAACTCGCAATCTGGTGCCTGCCCTGCGAAGCCTGGCGTAGCGTCATCCAGCCCAGAAGCTAGCGACATGGTATCAGTGCCTCGACGTCCCGTCACTCCTCCAACGCCGGGGTCCCCAACATCCAGTCCCGCCCTCATTTATCGAAAGAAGCCGCCTTTCGGGCCTTGTTTCAACCACCAAACCTTCAGACCTGCCGATTTGCTGCTGCTGCTGCTTGCGACCTGCACCTAACCTGATCTCGCCCCGCGCGCCCGCCCTCCGTCTCTACGGCGAACCGACATCAGAACCAGAACTCTCGAACGATTTACCAACCAAACATCACGCCTTGCTTGTTGCATTCCCTTCCCCGCACACACACGCCACACGCCTCATCCCGATCGCCTTTCGGTTCAGTGACAAGATGGCCTCTAGAAAGAAGGTCCTCTTGAAGGTCCGTTATATGCAAACATGCGCCTGTGCCTGCGCCAGCTAGAGGAGACAGACCCGTCGCTGACATCCGGGTAATCAGGTCATTATTCTGGGCGACAGCGGTGTTGGAAAGACGAGTTTGATGAACCAATATGTACGTGGTTGCTCCTCATTATCTCTGTGATACTCCACGAGTCCCCAGTATATACAATCAACATCCATAGCCTCTCAGCGGTATGCTAGGCCCGCCTGCTGATACCTCACGCTTGAATCCAGGTCAACAAAAAGTTCAGCGCCAGCTACAAGGCGACCATCGGAGCCGACTTCCTGACCCGCGAGGTGCTGGTGGACGACCGCCAGGTGACAATGCAGCTTTGGGACACAGCAGGACAGGAGCGATTCCAGTCGCTGGGCGTTGCCTTCTACCGGGGGGCCGACTGCTGCGTCCTCGTATACGATGTCAACAACTCCAAGAGCTTCGACGCGCTGGACAGCTGGAGAGACGAGTTCTTGATCCAGGCGTCACCCCGAGATCCGGATAACTTCCCGTTCGTGGTGCTGGGGAACAAGATTGACGTGGAAGACAGCAAGAGAGTGGTATGTTGGGCTACTCTATCGGAATTGTGAAGCACGTGCGCTGACGTACTGTTTACCCTCTAGATCTCGACCAAGCGGGCCATGACTTTTTGCCAGTCAAAAGGCGGCATCCCATACTTTGAGACGAGCGCGAAGGAGGCCATCAATGTCGAGCAGGCCTTTGAAGGTATACAACGCCGCTATTCTATCCGCCAAGCCGTAGTGTGCTAACAAGTTTAACAGTCATTGCGAGAAATGCTCTTCTTCAGGAGGAGTCGGAGGAGTTCAGCGGCGACTTCCAGGACCCGATCAACATCCACATCGAGAACGACCGGGATGGGTGCGCATGCTGAGCGGGCTAGGCTAGACGTTGCGGTAGTCCTCTGTTGCCTTTAATTTCGAGGGGGTAATTCTTTCGTTGTATGATATCATGCTGGGTGCGTCTGGCGTGTCTGCTTTATGCCGAAACAGGGAGAGCTGATGCTATCGTTCAGAGTTTGTGAGGTCGTGCAAGAGAGGTAAACGAGACAGCTTTTGGGGGAGAGAGATTCATAGACTTGCATCGGTGTAAATGGGATCTCGGGCACATTCAGGATGTTGTAAGAACAATCCAATATCGGTATTTTTTATCATGGCGCGTTCTTCATCTCAGGATTGTCCAAAGAAACAAGAATAAACTGAACAGCAACAACCTGATTTATTAGCAAGACAATCCGTCTTGAGTCTTGAGCCGACAAGCAAGCGGAAGATGAGACGAGACCATCTAAGACAACCCTAACCCCCTTTGCTATCTTTCGAAAGATAGTGGCGCTCGGGATCCCTCAGCCGCCCAGGCGCGCCATTGATTGCTTGGCAGTGCTGGCCCAATGAAACACTGCGGCTCGGGCGCCTTGCAGCGAATATTCAGCAGCCATGCGGCATCTGCCAGGGGTAATTTCTAAGCGTCCTTGCGTGCTGAAAATCCACAGATGCATTTCTGGACGTCGTCTGGACGTCCCATGGATTTGCTCGTTCAGGTCACGAATTCTACCCACTCTTGGATCTCTTCTTGGACTTGAACGCATCGATCTGCACGCTGGTGGATGTCAACGCTGGCTCCATGTCAGCGATGTACCCTTGTCGACGACCTTGACGACCCGCTCGAATATCCCGACGCATCCCTTCCCCCAACGCCAGGTGTGTGACGTGTGTCGGCCCAGTCTCACGCATCGCCAACCCACGACACCCCCCGAACTCCCGACGTAGCGAACAAAAACTGAGCAACTGAGCAACTGAGCAACTGAGCATCTCTTTCTTTCTACGAGTGCCGCAAGTATATACAGCAGCATCCGCTCTTTTAAACAGGCAAACGTCATGGCACCGATCGAGCCAATAATACCGGCCGAGCTGGCGCCAGAGTCACCGCCACCGGACTACGATCCTTACGATGCTTACGATGCTCCGTCCTCCTCCTCCGCTGGCAGGCGCCGGTCGCATTCAGCTAGTCTTGGCGGGAGCTTGCAGTTGCTTCCGCGCGGCGCGTCGTCACGGTCTCCGTCTACAGCAACGGTTAGGACAGGGACAAGTATGAGGGCTCGCTTCGGTCTGATGGGCGTGGCGCGGCGGACACTGGGCATCAGTCTGCTGATTGCGACTGTGATATTATGGACGTTGTCGAATTTCCTCGCCAGTGTAAGTGGGAGCTTGCTTGTTGCGCGAACCGAGGTGGCTAGCTCGGAGACAGGAGGTATTCTGACCAAAACCGACAGTACATATTTTCCGACAACACATACAGCAAACCGTTCTTTCTGGTCTACGTAAACACATCCATATTCGCCATCTCGCTCATCCCAATGGTAATCCGCTACGCAATCCAAAACGGGGGGGGTTCTTTAAAGAGCAGGGCGGTGGAGCTTTGGCGGGAAGCCCGGCACGGGGCTTCGCCGCTCAAGTCGCAGGATGAAGGAGAACATGACGCGGGTGCGGGGGAACGGCTGCTGGTGGACGATGAAGGGGTCTTGGAGGCGTTGGACCTCCCCGGCAAGGATGAGAAGCTGAGCGTGCGCGAAACGGCGTGGCTGAGCCTCGAGTTCTGCATGCTCTGGTTCCTGGCAAACTACTTTGCATCAGCCTGCCTCGAGTATACCAGCGTTGGGAGCGTCACAATCTTGACGTCAACGAGCAGCATCTGGACGCTCATACTATGCGCCATCACCCGTGTCGAGGGCTTCACTGTGCGCAAGCTGCTCGGAGTGTTAGCCTCGCTGGCTGGAGTGGTGCTGATCTCGACGGTCGACTTGTCGGGCTCGAGCGACGACAACCGCGGTAACTTCCCACACAAGTCGCAGACGCAGATCGCCATTGGTGACTCGATGGCCCTTTTCAGCGCCATGATCTACGGAATCTACGTGACCGTCATGAAGCGGCGCGTAGGGAACGAGGACCGCGTCAATATGCCCCTATTCTTTGGCCTCGTTGGCTTGTTCAACGTACTGTTTCTGTGGCCTGTCTTTATCGTCTTGCACTTCACAGGGATCGAAACTGTAGGCTCTCCCTATCTTCGGTCAGACTTAGCCGGCTGTTCGTCTTACTGACCCATCTGTGCTTCAGTTTCAACTGCCGCCAACGGGCACGGTATGGGCAATCATCATGGTAGGCTCATCGCTGTACATCCATCGTCCCAAGATATTTTTGCTTACATTTTGTGTCTCTTAGGTTAACTCAGTGGCGTCCTTCTTCAGTGACATGATGTGGGCCTACGCCATGCTCCTCACCACCCCCCTGGTGGTCACAGTCGGCCTCTCGCTGACAATACCCCTGTCGCTGATTGGCGAGATGATCCAATACGCTCAGTACTCAAGCTGGGTGTACTGGGTAGGGGCCGGGGTTGTATTTACATCCTTTTTGTTTATCAACCATGAGAGCCAGGAGGACGATGACGGCAAAGAGCAGATCACTGATAGATCAATGCCATAAAAAGGAATCGCCTTCATTGGGTCTGCATAAAAGGGTTTGGGAAGCATCTTCAGGGGCGTTTTGTGTTCGCTTTGTTATAACCGGGGAAATATTTGCGGGGATACCTAGATGGGATGGGATGGATATAGATGAAAGACTCTGTGGGTGTAAGACCCTCCCAGCCAATTCTCTCACATGTTACAAACAACAAGAAGAGCATGGCGGGTAACTACATAAACATACCTTGGGTACCGACAGGAGGATAATACGAACGGCACTTATTAATTCATCATACGTTACAAATTTGTCCGTTGCTGAGGGGGTTTATTGTGATGGGTGGTGAAGTAAACTCCCGCATGTCGGGAATTTTCCTGTGTTATTTTCCGTCTTTTCCGACTTTTTCCGTCTGTTGTTCCCTTTCCCATTTCATGCTCATCTTCTCTTATTTACATCTCAGATTAATTCCCTTCATCCTGTTTCTCATCTCATCTTTTAGTGTTCCATTATATTACCCCTTCCTTTTTGTCTGCGGAGCATATACCCCATCCGAATCCTGTTGTTTGCGGGGCTAACACAGCCCACCTGACTCAGCCCATGCTTTTTGTAGTCAGTGTTTCATCTCATATGTTGTTCATCCCGTCTAGGTCTTCAGTTTTCATCTTCGGAGCATATGCCCCATCCGACGTCCTTTTATTCGCGGCTAACATAGGTGGGCAACCTGACTCAACCTCTGCCTTTCATGCTCAGTTCACCATGTTTCAATCGATGGCCCAAGACACTGGTTCTCAACTCCACCGCACTGATGGCTGGAGAAACCGCTTTGCATTCGGATGGTTTTTCTCGGCATACGACATGCACGTTGCCACTTCCCCAGGCTGGTAGGGTGCAGATTTTGGTCTGTGAGGCTGGGTGGACTCGAGTCCTACAGGAGGCAATGGCCCGTGAAACACCATGCTTCTCGAGTCACAGCCGTATGCCCGTTCCTCATCGGTGAATGCCACGTCGAGGAGAGCAAGCGGCTCATGACTTCGCATCTTTGGTCGTACTGTCAAGGCGGACGATGATACACAGCAGAACCCGTGGAAAATGTGACCCATGAGAAAAGCCAACCAAATATCCTAGCGATACTAACAAAAGGTTGTACATGTCTCAGGCTTTTCTGCACCTTGGGCCCAATCGGGAAGATGCCAGCCAGCCATACATTGTGTTTTCGAGGAGAGCAGTGAAGCGGGAAAGTGCGGTTGGTCGGTCGAGGCAGGCAGTCTGGCTGGCTGGTCAACGTTCCACAACGTCAAATAGTCCGCTTGAACTTTGGAACGAAACCAGTGCACTGGAACCGATCCGCGGCTACGTGCCCGGATCGCTACTGGTCACAGAAGGTACTCGTAGTATAGCATAGGCTAGGCGGGCAAGGCAACTAATTAGAGTGCTGACCACACAAACACACCCATTTCCCAGGGAGAGAACAAAAGGCCTTCGGCCGAGCTGCCCCTGATTTTGATGGGATTCGGTAATATCGAGCGAGATCTATTCTCTTTCTGCATGCAAAAAAGAAACAAAAATTGGCTGGCCTATCGGGAATGGATCCTTAGCGTGTTAGCAAGGACTGTTTCACAGTCGCTGCAGTTTGTTTGTTCCAAGTGGGGGGGGGAAGGCCAGTGAGATGTGACGACAGCCCTTGTCCATCCGTTAACGTGGAACCTGGACTTCAATCGCCACCGATGTCCCTGCCTACCTGCAGATACCTACTCAGTTAAAAGAACATGCACACAGAATCAGCAACAGATACCGAAACCTGGGACGGAGATGAGAAGACACAAAATGCAATGAGTCCCTCCCCAAATCAAGCTTTTGACCCCCCCACGCTCCCACGAGTCTCTTTGCACGAGTTGGATTGCGCCTTCCCCGGGACCCAGTCATTCGACCAGCTGGTATACCTCTCTGCCTTAGCTCGGTCATCTGAACCTTCCACAACACCCTCCACCAGCTCCAACGCTACCGACTCACTCGCCTGCCACCGGACTGGACGAGGAAGTTGGGACGATGCTGGCCCATCGCCCCGTCTGTCACTCACTACCTTGTCCCTTTTAATCACGAGGCGGCCGTATCGTTCGCACTGTCGCTTCCATGCGACCAGCGACGAGTCACCGCAGCGGCCTGCCTCTTCTGCCTCCCACGTCCCTCCCTAGGCACCCTCCCTCCTGGCACTCACGCGGGCCCAAACGTGTTTAGACTCCAGCACACAAACATCATCCCTACGATATCATCACGCAACCCTCATAGTCCCTCTCTCATTCTGATTTGCTGTGGTCAACACCCTGTTCTTATCGGCTTCGGTTTGTCTCACCTGCCTGCATCACACCAACGTACAAACACCTCTTGTTCATTAACCCATGCTGGAATCCCTATAAATATCTCTCTCTGTTTCCCTTTCACCTACAATACTGTCACCATACATACCCCTTGCCCTTTGCCCAAGTCTCGAAACGGCAAACATCAGTATCATCCTTGCCTACCAAAGTGGTGGGGGGACTAGTGGCAAGGACATCCCCCTTTTACGAAATGGAGTCCCCAGATTATAAACCTACGTCAACCATGCAACAACAAACACCCCCTCACCTCGGCGAGAGGATCAATATTGCCACTAGGTCGAGTCATACGAAGCTGAATAAACAAATTCTCTTGCGTCTACCGCTCGCCGTACCGCCCCGAGCACACACCCCGTCAGCCTACGTCTCGGGACTGATCCATGTTGCGCCCATCTACCTCACGTTCGAGTCTCTCTGGCAGGGCATATTGCTGTCCAACGAAGAGGCAACCGGAGGGAAGGGGACCAAGACTGTGAATGGCCATTGTGGGCCTGACGGCTGCCTGTTTGACAACGGTTCTGATGATGGAGATGGTAACTTGGTCCAACGGCCCGCGATACCCGACCGTATCTATTCGGTGCTGAGCCAACTCTTCCTGCCGGGGCTTGCACGCTCGTCCAGTCTGCTGCTCGATATCCGCTCCATCACAGGCTGGTCTGAGCAAGTCGTCGACGAAGAGCTCGAGGCGGCGGTCAAGGCTGGTCGACTGAGGGAGTTCATTACCCACTCCAAGCGGTCGGTGGAGAAAAACCCGCACGTCCTCCTGGCGTATGCTTGGGTCTTTTATATGGCGCTATTTTCTGGCGGACGCTTCATCAGGGGCTCACTTGAGGCGGCTGGCCACGAGTTCTGGAGCAAGACAGCCGACCCCGTCCAACCATCAGGGCGGGCTTGCGAGCCTCCTATTCCCATACAGCAGCAGCATCACAGGGGTTATGACGAGCCCATGACGCACACGTCTCTTGGTAACGCCGACGGCTGTGCATGGGCGGCACCGCTCGGATTCTTCCGCTTCGACACGCCACAGGACGGGGAAGACCTCAAGACAGAGTTCAAGAAACGACTGCTCGAGTCGGAAACGCTCCTGACGCACAGCGAACGAGACCAGGTTGTACAGGAAGCTATTTGCATTTTTGACAACATGAACCTCCTCATCTCGCAGCTGGATGGCGTGTTTGAGAACAAGTCTCCCACAGGCTCTTTTAACGGATGGGCGAGCTTTCTAATGCCGCGGATCGGAGGCCGGCTGCGGGACAGCGTTGCCGTCACCAGGGAGCGCAGCCTGAAAGCGCTGTCGAGGGCCGCCTCTGTCCGTGGTCGATCCAGCAACCCATATGCACAGTCAGACCAGTCCGAGAAGCAGAGAAGACTTTCTGCTGATAGCACGACGGGCATGAGCAGCTTGTATGCCCATGGGACGCTAACCCCGTCGACTGAGCTGGTTGAGAATACTGGCTTGTTTCCGGGGGCAGGCCACCCCCCAAAGGCAGTGCACTTCGGGGACAATAATACGGCCGTCAAGCTAGATAATCGCGAGCAGCTGCTGGCTGCATCTGGCGATGGCAGCCAGCCCGTCTTCGAAGATGCTAATGCTCCTAAAACCAGGCAAGAAGTGGTTGGCGTGCCGGCAGCCAAGAGGAAGAGCGTGTCATTTGCGAGTACCGCGCTCGTCTGGAATATCGCGCTGCTTTTGGGTGTTACGGCTGTCTTTTACGGGTTTGCTGCTGCGCATCATGCGAGAACTTCGAGGTGATGATGGTAGTGGTTGTCTGGCTTAGTGGGGCGGTTGGTTGGTGTTGCTGTGACGGGTGACGAAGTCTGATGGATAGAGCATTCGTGAAAGGCTCCAATCGTCACAGTGTTGGTGTTATTACCTTGAGCGATGTAGGGATGAATGATATTTGATACCAATTTTCTTGATAAAAGCTTGGATAGCTGTTCTTTGTTGATGTTCAATTAATTCGTGATGCTATATCTCTATATGTTACATATGCTGCTCTATCAACTTGCTTCAATATCATGTTTCTAACTTGAAGGGGGGCTAGGTGACACCCCGGATATTGCAAATATTTATGAGGGGTTCTATACAAGCTATGAGGATATCCATTTGACACAACGACCTTGTCCCGTCCAGGCAGTACACCTCCATCCTGCTTGTACTAGTGTAGCCCAGTTGCTATCCCATGTCACCCATTCGATTTCTCATGAACAGCGGAGCATGTCATCCATCTCTTGCCGGCAGCCTGACCGATTGCCATATTGCCGGCACTGCCATCCCATGTTATAGAATATATCTAGCAAGCCAGTTACGGAGACTCGGGCAAAAACGAAAGGGCTCTTCCAGCATAGCACGGGGGGCAGGCCTGACCCGGCATCGCAGACATCTCAACTGCCTGGTCGATATGCCTCATCAACTAGCACAACATAAAACAACAGGGTGTTTGAGGCTCTTCGATATGCGTTGTTTGGTAATTCGAAGGGCCCCTGATGTAGGCAGAGTGGACCTCCGTATCTACCTAGCTGCCATGCCGCCCCCTTCCACTGAACTGTCGAGGCCATTCAAGTTTCTAAAAATGCATAGGTAACGAGAAGCCCTAGATACATATATCAGTTGTATAACAACGCATGGCGAGAAGGCTTGAACCCCTTAGCACCCCACACTATACTGGTTAGTAAACAAGGCAGTTAACGAGTTTATGATACAAGTTTAGGCCTACCTGTATTATAGAGGCTGACCCTTTCATTTGGCTCGAGCCTCTATGCTTTTGTTGCAAATGTGTAAATATGTATATTTGTATGCATGCAAGTAATGGATCAAACGTCGACAAATAGCTAAACTTGCTCTACCCCATGCCCGAATAGCTACGTATAGGTATATAAAATGCGCATTTATGTAATGCGCCGACCAGCAAACCCTATATACACTCACGCTACAAACTCCGTAAGCAGAAGCTCGATCGCTTGCTCGCCTTGCTATGTCTGCTTTGACATAAAAAAAAATATGCTGATCCCAAGCTAACCCTCGGGCTATAACTTATGACATGTTGAAGCTGTAAACATGACAGGAAAATGTGTTTGTATCTCTGTGTGTGTAGACAACGGTATGTTGCAGTGGTACTGTGCTCCACGTCCTTCTTCTTTCTTTTCCGTGACAGCATGTCAGACATCAGCGCAACTAAACAATGGCCCTTCCTTCTCATTTAGGGGGCTTGTTCCCATCACCAATCATCACCATCATCATCCCACTGGTCACCAACATCAGCCCAGCCACATCCCCAGCGCCGGCCACCAGTCTCGCCACCAACTCGGAGGTCTCGTGCCGTCCCTGCGCCCGCGTCGTCCTCGCTCCAGCATCGCACCATGTAGTCGTCACCGACCGTCACGAGCTTGCCGTCGCTTGTCCATGTTAACGCGCCGACTTCCTTGTCATGGCCCCGGACAAGGGGCGTGCCGCGCCGTGCGACGGGAAGGGTGTCGGCCTGCCGCGCAAAGATGTTGGTCATGCTGTTGGTGCGGGTGAGGCTGGGACGAGGGCGGAGGTTGGGTCCAGCATTGCTGTTGGATGAGGTGGAGTTGCCGACAAGGTAGGATTCCTCCTCCTCCTCCTCCTCATTGTTATCATTATCATTATTGTCATTGGAAGAATTGGTGCGAGAGGTTTTTTCCCATGCTTGTTTGATATACCGCTCATCCGTCGGGAACAGGACCGCGCATCCATCGCTGCTACCAACCGCAAGCAACTCGGACCGGCCGTCACGCGCCGGCCGTACGGATGCTTTGACGTAGAAGCTTGTCGCGTGGAACATTGGGTGGCGGAACCCGTACAGAGGGCCGAGTCCTTCGTGCTGGGCCGCCATGCCAGCGCCGAGTGCGTGATGGCGACGCGGACGGGGTGGGTCAGCACCAGGAAGGGCGGGGGTCAGTTCGGTTGCGTGTCCGAGCACAAGATGCGCTGTGCTGTATGCGTACACGGTGTTATCTTTGCAAAGCGCGTAGAGCCGTGACCCGTCGCCGCCGAGTGCCATGGAGGAGATGCCAAAGGGCCGCCAGGCCACGTGGCTAGCAGGGGGTGCCGTAAAGGATATTGCGGTGCTGTTCTTGTGGTGTCGGCTACTGTGCACTGCACGGATGTCCCAGAGCTTGATGCTTGCGTCCGCCTCGCATGCCGTTAAAAGGAGATGTTCTCGCCCAGGAGGTAGGAATTGTAAGGCAGTGATGGACACCTCGCCAATGCGGCCGGGCACTTCACCTGTCCGTGCCACATCGCCAGAGGTGGATGAAGATTTTGACGAGGTGATGGCCTGCTGCGCAGTTCGAGCCGCCTGTCTCGGCAGCATTCTGGCATGGGCGTCGTAGATGCTGTTGACGATGCACCCAGACTTGACGGGTCGAGGGAGGCGATGGTTTAGTCCTGCCTCGGAGTGAATTTGTAGTATCTCTTGCACTGGACCGCCACTGCATCGCAAGTCCCAGATTTGGACGCTGCCGTCGCGGCCGGAGGTGGCGAGAACACAGTTCGAACCTCGCCCTGGCTGGAACCGCACTTGTTTTAGGGACGCTGTGTGGTGGCCAAGGACCGAGATGGGTGTCTGGGTCATCATGTCTATCACCTTGCCGGTTTGGTCGCCGGATGCTGTGGCCAGAAGATAGTCGTCCTCGGAGAACGCAAGGTCAATGATGGCGTTGCCATGTGCTTGGAACGAGAGATGGGTTTTGGACAACTCCTTGCTAGAGTCAAGGAGGCGTACATATCCTTCCTCGTCACCGACTGCTACAAGGCTGTTTTCTAGGCCGAGTTAGCCTGGACAGTCGGGGAAAGAGTGGGGCCTATATCATTCTCTGTATCGACACTTACTGTGACAACTCGTGGTGCAGAAAGGGATAGCCCGGGGGGCCCCTTCATGGCTCATGCAGGCATGGGCATCTTCTGGCTTGGTGTAGAAATTGGCCGTCTCCATCCTCCAGTCTGGTAGGGAAGTTAGTCCACGAGCAGCTCAAAGGAGCGGGCAAGTCATTTAAGCATACCAGCAACAGGATGCGCTAGCCTTCGATCACCGGCACCCGACATACTGCCCGACATTCTCTCCAAAAGCTGTGCTCCCAGTCCTTGACGATGCAGTGGAACATGTCTCCTGTACGTTGGCGGGTTGACGGGCAGTTCTCCTTCATCGTCGTCCTCGGAAGCAGAGTCGTCGTCGACAATATCGAGCGCAGAACGTCTGGCTTGCAGAGACCGAATGGGACTTCCCAGACCTGGCCGCATTTCGGGAGTTGGGAGCAGAGCCGGGGACGTATTCAAAGGAGACGGGAGGTAAGAGGACGGTAGCCGGTCCGGAGTGCCATGTTGCACCTTGCGTCGTTTCGACTGGCGGCGGCCATCATGGAGGCTGGGCAGGCCATCGTCAAGTCCAAACTCCTCGGAGATTGCCTTCAACGGACTGGATGGAGTCTGGCATCGGTTCAGGGCGGGAGCAGTTAGATCGCGCAGAGCCTTCCGGGCGGCACTGGGCTTGGACGAGACTCGAGATCGGGGGGTAAAGAAGCGCTGGAACTTGCGTGGCGTGATTGATGGGTTCCTTCGCTCCTTGCTTTGGCTCGAGGGAGCCCTGGGCGGCGATGACAGGAGGTTGTTGCTCAGGATGGCAGAGCTCTTGACTCCCGAAGGCATCTTGTCCGTCATGGCCTCGACCAATTCCCCAATTCCGCTCCCTCCACACTGGTGATGGTAATGATGACCTCTATGGTGGCCAATGGTGACGTGGGTTCGTGTGCGGCTGTTGGGTAGTAATACTGTGGGTTACGTGTTGAAGTTGAGAATAATTGCAAGTTTGATATTTCTTCCACAGCTGAACAACGACGCTCCCCTATACCAGAGGTAGCTATAGCGAGCAAGAAGCAAACATGAATGTCGTTAGGAACTTGGTCCAGTGCAGATTACCTCGAACTGGAACTGGAGTCGACGAGGTCGGCGGGACGACGACACATTATTGCGGAGTTCCAGGTTGCAACCGTGCCCACTAGTTGCTGGGTCTAGTTGGCTTTTGCTTCAAGACGCGGTTCAGGTTGCGTGCAATGACGCGCCAGGAGAGACCATTCAAAGACAGGCCTATCGGGTGTAAGTGGGCAGGGCTGGGGGTCTCCAGTCGACGTGTCGAACCAATCAAAGCCGCCAATCGCGCTCGAAAATCGTGCTGACCGCCTGGCTCGAGCGCTTCCCAGCCTCCCGCAGCGCCGCACCTTCCAAAGTGTTTGCAGCAACCCCCACCTCCGCTGGACTCTCACTTTTGGATGACAACCCCACTCTTGAAATCGTTATCGGTTATCGCTCCAAAAAAAAAAAAAACTTCTGGGCGGCTCCAACGACAGCTGCGATCCCTGCGCCAAGGCAGTCGACAGAGAACCAGAGTCGACTCACATCGCGAAGTCGAGGCCAATTCAGCAGCAGCCACGACGACACCATGGGTATCCAGAAGAAACACGGCAAAGGCCGTCTCGACAAATGGTACAAGCTCGCCAAGGAGAAAGGGTACCGCGCCCGTGCCGCTTTCAAGCTCATTCGTGAGTTTCGCCTGGTTTGCTGGGCTTGTGACTTGTCTTGGGGCATGCTAACTGTGAAAAGAGCTAAACAAGAAATTTGGATTCCTCGAAAAGTCCAAAGTATGCCTCGATCTTTGCGCTGCGCCCGGTAGTTGGTCGCAAGTGGCGGCGGAAACTATGCCCGTCAATTCCATCATCATTGGTGTCGATCTTTCTCCTATCAAGCCCATCTCCAAGGTCATCACTTTCCAGTGCGACATTACAACAGAAAAGTGCCGATCGACAATTCGTGGCCATCTCAAGACCTGGAAGGCCGACGTTGTTCTCCACGATGGTGCGCCCAATGTCGGTACGGCCTGGGTGCAAGACAGTTTCAACCAAGCTGAGCTTGTGCTCCACAGTTTGAAACTGGCAACGGAGTTCTTGATAGAGGGCGGGACGTTTGTGGTATGTTGTCTTGTTTTGTCTGGTCTGGGGTGGGAAAGAGAACAGTCAACCTCACGTCCATTTTGGTCAATGCTGACTCCGCATGCTGTTCAGACGAAAGTCTTTAGGTCCAAGGATTACAACCCTCTGCTCTGGGTTTTCAAGCAGCTGTTCACCAAGGTTGAAGCCACGAAGCCGCCGTCGTCCCGAAATGTTTCCGCCGAAATCTTCGTCGTCTGCCAGGGCTTCAAGGCCCCCAAGCGCATCGATCCCCGCCTGCTCGACCCTCGAACCGTCTTCGAAGATCTTCAGGATCCGACCCCGAACAACGAGGCAAAAGTTTATAACCCAGACGTCAAGAAGAGGAAAAGAGATGGTTATGAGGAGGGAGAGTGTAAGGCTTCTTGTGCGACCCACGTGCAACTCTGTGCTGACCAAGTATACGGACAGATATTCAATTCAAGGAAATCCCTGCCAGCGAGTTCATCCAGACAGTCGACCCAATTGCGATTCTCGGCCAATACAACAAACTGGCATTCGAGCAACCGAAGAACGGAGATGTTGCCTTGGCAGCGCTGGACAAGATGCCGGAGACCACAGAGGAGATCCGTAATTGCTGTTCCGACTTGAAAGTTCTTGGAAGAAAGGACTTCAAGCTTCTCCTGAAATGGCGGTTGAAGGTCAGGGAAATCTTGGGATTCCCTACCAAGAAAGTCGAGAAGACCCCGCTCAGCGAGGAGGTGACGGAAGTCGAGGACATGGATGAAGAGATGAAGATCCAGGAGGACTTGCAAAAAATCAAAGACAAAGAGTCCGCCAAGAAAAAGAGGGAACGGAGACGGGAGAACGAGAAGAAGCAAAAGGGAATCGTACGCATGCAGATGAACATGGAGGCGCCCATGGACATCGGAAAGGAACAGGAAGGCCCCAAGGGTGAAGGCTCGATGTTCCGTCTCAAGGCGATTGACGAAACATCGGCCCTGAAAAGGATAGTTAAGGGCAAGATGGCCGTTCTCAGTGAGGCTGAGTCAAGAGTCGACCGCGATTCTGGTCTTGGCTCCGAGTCGGAGGGCAGCGACGAGGAAGAAGATCGCCTAGAGACGGAGCTCGACAACATGTACGAGAAGTACCAAGAGCGGAGAATGGAGGCGGATGCGAAATTCCGAGCCAAGAAGAACCGGAAAGAGCATGACGACGACGAGTGGGGTGGTGTTTCGGCGAGCGAACACGAGGACAGTGACTTGGAGGGGTTCGAGGAAGAAAGCAGTGATGACGACTCGGAAACCGAAGAGACGAATGCGACCAACAAAGCCCTTCTGCGAGATCTTGACAACACCCCTCAAGATGCGAATGGGCTATCCAAGCGGGCCATGGGTTTTTTCAGCCAGGATATCTTCAAGGACATCCCCGGGTTGATGGATGTTGACGAGGAAGAGGAGGAGCAAAAAGACGCGGAGGAATCGAAACCTGATGTCAAAATGGTCGATGCTTCGAGACCTATCTCATCGAAGAAGGCTGAGTCCCTTGCTGCACGACCGAAGCAGAAAGCAGATGCTGCATCCAAACCCAAACCTAAGTCTAAGCCTACACCTACATTCCTCGTTGGGTCAGACGACGAGGATGACTGGGAGGTAAAAGAGAAGAAAACGAGAGACACCAGGCCCAGTATGTCAACACCACTTCATTACAGTAGAGTTGAGAGGAAGCTAATAGGAGGTTTAGGAATCGACATCATCACGGCAGAGGCCATGACGCTCGCCCACCAGCTGGCGAGTGGCGAGATCAGCAAAGGAGATATGATTGACGACAACTTCAACAAGTATGCTTTCAAGGATAGGGACGGCTTACCAGACTGGTTCTTGGACGACGAAAAGAAGCACGATCGGCCACATAAGCCCATCACCAAGGCCGCAGCCATGGCGATCCAGGAGAAGATGCGGGCGTACAACGCCAGGCCCATCAAGAAGGTCGCAGAAGCGCAAGCAAGGAAGAAGTTTAAGCAAGCGCAGCGCATCGAAAAGCTCAAGAAGAAGGCAGACATTTTGGTTGGCGACGATGGCTTGTCCGAGAAGGACAAGGCCAACAGCATTTCCAAGCTTATTGCCCAGGCCTCGAAGAAGGGCAAGCGGGCACCCATCAAGATTGTGGTGGGCAACGGCGGCAACAAGGGAATGGGTGGAAGACCGTACGTTTTATCTCTATTCTTTTTTTCTCTCTTTTTTTTACAAGTCTCGGATCATGCTAACGCCATTTTCCGCACAGGAACGGTGTCAAGGGTCGGTACAAGATGGTCGACGCGAGAATGAAGAAGGAAATGAGGGCTATGAAGAGGATCTCTAAAAAGAAGAAGTAGGTGTCTGGACTGCAAAAAAGGTTTGGAGGCAATCTATTATGGAGATAATATCATCATGTTTGGTCGTCATCTGGCAGACTTACCCGTGCATGAAAGTTTCAGGAGCAGTGCATCGGAAAGAGGCACTAACAGTTTGTATGAGGTTGCATGGCTTTCTTTCTCTCTATATTCATTTGTTGACATTGTAGATGATGTCACTGTTGGCATTTTTGCTTGTTGTAAACTGATCTGACAAAGATGCTCAAGGGATATAAGGGAGAGGTGAAGTCCATGTCGTACCTAGATGGGGGTTAGGAACGGGGCCTGGTTTCGAAGGTAGAAGGATAATTGGTTACCAATAGTTGACCGCAACGCATATTCCTTCAGGTGAGCATGACTGCGAGACTTTGTGATACCTTTTTATGGTTGCGAGTCAATGATGAAGTGATAAGGGGGGGGGGGGGGGGGGGGGGGGGGGGGGGGGGGGGGGGGGGGGGGGGGGGGGGGGGGGGGGGGGGGGGGGGGGGGGGGGGGGGGGGGGGGGGGGGGGGGGGGGGGGGGGGGGGGGGGGGGGG
>JAPDFK010000478.1:0-27837 GCA_027569635.1 Lasiosphaeriaceae sp. G1095 | reverse complement strand
CCCCCCCCCCCCCCCCCCCCCCCCCCCCCCCCCCCCCCCCCCCCCCCCCCCCCCCCCCCCCCCCCCCCCCCCCCCCCCCCCCCCCCCCCCCCCCCCCCCCCCCCCCCCCCCCCCCCCCCCCACAAACCACCTCGATAACCTAACCGAAGAAGATGCTAGATCGGATGGATAATGCAGAAAAGACACAAACTCGTGTGAATACTAGGCACAGATAGTGAATTGGGGGGTGGAGGGAAATGATGTGACGCGATATTCGCCATGTCGTGCTACCTGAGCCTCGACAGACACAGGAAGGGAAGGGAAGGGAGTCCCGAGGCCGAGTTCAGGATAATAATAATAATGAGATGGACAGATAGATAGGTGAGGTGAGGTGACAATGACCGACCTGATAGGGAACTCGGGAGGTGCCCAGGGAGTCGCCTAGGAACTAGGCCCACGGGCTAAGTACTCTAGGCACGGGATGTATAAGGTACTGCACTGTAGCTTTTGCGGGTGTGAGGCTTCCCACGGTTCAAAGACAAACGGCAAATGGCAGCCGCAAAGGGGGGGGGGGAGAAGATAACAGGTGGGTGTACCTTGGATCGGTGCAAGATGCAAACAACACATGCAGTAGGAGGACCAGGTCTGGGTCTGCTGCTGCACTGCCGAGACAAGACGCGACTCATCACTGAGTTGGTTCCTGATAGGGCAGGGCAGAGTCCAGACTCTACAGACCAACAAGTCCAATAATGCGCCGGGTCGTGGCCGACAGGGAAGGGTGGGGGAAGGAGCGCCAAAGGATGATGAGGTGATGATGAAGATTATGTCTCGTTTCTCTTGCTTAATTTTGCCTTTTCCCCTAGGGTCAAAACTGCCCGGGCACATATAGCCATGAAGACTGGGCGGGTTCGGCGGAACAAGGTAGGTAGGTTGGCACAATACGAAAGGAATGATAGCACCTACTAATCTTTTTCCTTCTTTCCTTTTCGGCCTGGTTACTTGTTTGCCAGGTGGGTTGCTGACCGTGACGCTGATGATTGCTGGTTCCAGGTAGGTTACCTTAGGTTGGTGCCGATGCCGATGCGCCTCCCGGTGCAGCAAGGCGCAAGGTGCAATGTGCTGCAACTGACCCAATCTGGTGGCCAAATCGGGGGGACTGGGGCTTGCAGGCGCTTTGTTTGCGTATAGGTCCAGTCTCGACGCGAGAAATGGTGGATCGGATAGACACCTAGGAAGTCGAAAAAAAGAGTCGCGTGTTGATATGTCGTGCGCAAAAGGTGAGGTAGGTGTGTGCGTGTCTCAACCAAGGAATGTGGAAATTTTTAATTACCTAGTCGGCTCACCCAAATCGAGGACTGGAGTGGAAAAGTGGTTTGGTTATTTTTGCGACACAGCGAGCGTGTCGAAAAGTTAGAAAGCCATTTTTGCAGCCGCATGAGACAATTGGGATGGAAAGCTCCTTTTGGGGGGGCGACAACCTAGGCGACTAGGGGCGCGAGTTGGCAGTGGTCCGAGCGTCTGAATCCGACCATCACCATCAGCGAGCGTCGAAATGGTTGCCCCCAACCCCTGAAAATAAGGGCCAAACCAGCCAACGTCGACACAATTTACCACGCACCCGGAGCTTGCATGCCATTGGAGTGGTATCGCCATTCAGTTGGGCTAGGAACTCGCCTGCCTGGGCTTAATGCCCGCAGGACTCAGCTGACAATGGAAGTGACAAACTAGGACTTGCTAGCTCAAGCGCCTATCGAGGGAGGTGAGCTGATGACAATCATTTGTTAAAAAATAAAAATAAACCTTCCAGTGTCAAACAAATATCGAAGCTCAACGAAACTAACTTCAATGGTGACCAAGGCTGGCCCTAATCATCAGCGCAACACTTTATGGCCACATTGGCAAACAGAGTCACAACTTAATAACATGATTATTTTATATACGGCTATGTGCTAGGCATACCAGTAAAAACAGTATTCCCAACATCGTATCAAAGTCCTGCAGGTCCAAATCCTCGTTGACAACCTGTCAACAACAGAGTACCAAATCCCAATCCGCTGTCACCTATATTAATTAACGCCTCCCCCCCAAAAAAACAAGCCAAGACGCTGATGCTGATGAAAGAAAAAGGGGGGCTCATTTCATTGCACCTCACCAAACAAAAGGCTGAGTAAGAACCCATTGAAGGACACACCAATTTTTTTTTTTTTTTTTTTTTTGCCGTCCATTCCGCTCCTCCGTCTTTCCTTCAAGAGCGCTCAGGTCTGTTCCCCCACAAAAAAACACCATGCAATGCTTGTCTGTCTCTCCCAACTTGGTCACGCACGGCCTTAGCTTCAGTACCGCGAGTGTCGGTTCGAGTTGGGCGAGAAGGTAGTGTCAAAGGCAGTCGACGAGTTGCTGTAGGGGTCCTCGTTATATACGGTGGCGCGGCGGTCCTCCTCGGGCAGCAGCTCCTTCACCTCCCAGTTGTTCATCCGCGTGCCAACAGAGAACTCCAAGTCCTCCCTGGTGATCGAATCCCAGTACTTGTACACCATCATGATGGCCAAAAGGTTGCACATTGTGGCAAAGAACAGCCCGTCCAGGTAGTGGCTCACGGCGTTGCAGATGGGCGTGCTGAGGGCATAGAGAATGACCTGGCCGATCACGAAAAAGAAGACGCCAAAGACAATGTCGCCGAGCGGCCACCGGTCCTGCAGCGTGCGCGTCACGAGCAGGACTTGCATCACAACGTAGACGAAGAGCTCAATGGCGTTGAGAAGGTACAGTACCACAAAGAGGCCGATGGTGCTCGTCGGGCCCATGCTAGCCCACGACATAAACGTAGCGATCGAGACGAGGAAGGTGATAACAAAGGCGGCAGCCGAAGAGAGCCTCATCATCCACAGCGACAGCGGGGTCCCGTCTTCATACAACTGGAAGCCCACGAAGCCGTTGATCATGAGGCAGGTGACGAGGGCTGACGTGAGGCCCGACTGGATCGCCACAAAGTAGGGATATGGCGTCGACCCCGGGGGGATGACCCCGGCGTCGATGCAAAGGGAGAGGAAGGTGAGGATTAGGTAGAGGTAGAAGAAGGTCGTGATCTCTTTCCGCCCTGTGTGGTTCGCGCAAAAAGTCTGTCAGCTACAATTCCAAAGCAAGCAAGCGAGCCCGATGAGAAATTCGTACCAACTGCCGTGAACTTGCCCCGCACATGGATAATCATGGTGACGGTCATGAGCAGGGCGACAATGTGCATGGCGCTCGCGGCGCCCTGGAAGATGATTGTGTTGGCCAACTCAATGTTCCGGGCGAAGCAGTCGGGCTCAATGCCAACACCGCTCGCGATCGACGTTATCGGACCGACGGATGAGCAGAGCGGCAGCGGCGCCATGTGGCAGATGGGGGTGAAGTCGCCAAACGTCATAGCTGCGGATGGGAGAGGGAGAGGCCGACCCTGGCCACGCCGCGCAAGACGTCGATCGAGGGATGATTCGGGAGAGAAAGGAAGAGGGAGCGGACCACGAGAGGTCGTCGTCGCTCAAAGGAGGAGGTTCGGCAATCGGGGAGAAATGAAGATAAAGTTGGAGCCGAATCGAGCGCAGGTGAGTGGTGGTGGTGGTGGAGGAGAGAAAGACCGGGCTGCTGTCGGAATACGAGGGCGACGAAGATATTGCCTGGGGGGGGGGGGCGTCGAATGCGAAGAGGATGAAAAATGGATGTCTCGTATCCGATCTTCCGCTAACAGTACGGAAAGAATAATCAACGGCGAGTCGGCGACAATTGCAGAGGGAAGACAGCAGCCTGAGATGATAATACGGATATACTGAACGAAAGTCAGGATAGAAAAACGAAAGTGGGATGCATCAACGAATGTATCGAAGCGGGAGGATCGTCATGGCTTTGGGCCCTGCATGTGGTGGTTGCTCCGCTGTTGGTTGTGACGTTAGGAGGCTCGGTCAGGTTGGCGAGGACACCAAAAGCCAAAAGCGTTGCCGTGGAAAAAAAAAGGGCGAGGGGCCAGCACACTGCCAGGGAAGCAGGGGGTCTTCCACTCCCTACAGCATCAAGTCTGTCTCGCCAGCTTAGCCTATTTGGGGAAGACTCGGCACCATTGGCTCGGTAACCCCCGCCATGCTTTTTGGCTCCTTGACTGTTTCTGGTTTAGCGCACGTCTCCGCGCACAGACTTTGGTGAAGGCCATTTGCTCCAGTGAAGCCTCAGCGGAGCTCCCCCTGAAAACCTGCTAAACTCCAGGCGTATGTGGCCCACCAAACTTGAAGGCTGATCCAGCAGGTACTTAGGAGACAAGATGTTTTACATGTCCAAAATTACTGCTTTTACAGATAGGCCTCTTTCTGTTTTCTTCAGGCTCATTAGGTTGAGAATCTTTAGAAGGGTATCATGTTCAGCTTCAGTCGGCACTCGCCAATAACAATCCGAACGCATTAGAAATCCTTGCTCCGTATTTGGGCGTTGTCTTTGACGCCTCGATTATGGTTCCTAACGGCAGCACACGAGTACATGCTGGTTCTTTTTCCGCTATACTTATATATTTACGATCTCTCTCGTATTGTTCAATTTAGATTGTAGAAGTGGCTTATTGTGACTGTAGTTACTCGCGAGAGAAAGTTGCCGTTCAGAAGTGTTGTTGGAATGGGGAAGCGAGAGAGCCTCTTGCTCGCCTCACACGCTTGTTCAAAGACCTAAATCCAATTTGACACGACAACACCAGAGGGGCTTGTTGTCTTATCTTCTTGAAACTTCGTGCTCTGTCAGATGCCCAGCTGACCAATTATCAGTGATGCCCTATCTTTGTTTTTAGACTGGATGACTGGGAACTCCTGGCCGTATCGACAGCTTCGAGATGTCATGATTAAGCTTGGACCGCTGAATCGACAAGTCCTCGAATTCGGCCGCCACAGAATCGACAGGCGTGCCAGTAGAAAATGCTGGGTCAATGCCAACTGCCCTAAGCTGGTTAAAACGGATGTTCATTTTTTATATATATTATTTCTCTGGTGAATAATAATAAGTAAACGACTTAAAATTGGTTATAAGTTCTGTCAAATTTTAACTTGTTGTTTTTCGCGTACTTATACGTATTTCTCCAAAGAGAAGGGAAATAGGAGGCTTTAGAATGGCTCAGGTCGGCAAAGCCCTAATCACTTTACTTTTCTTCTTGACCAAAACCCCTTTGATGGACACAACATAACCGTCTGGGAGGGGGTAAACCAATCGCAAGTGGAAACAACCGTATACTGTAGTACACGCAGCTTTGAGACTGTGTTCGTGAAACTTCCCCTCATTTCATTGTTGTGTATATTGCCTGGACTCTTCCAGATTTCCCCCAGCATGAGCAGGCATCCTCCAGGGTCTCTCTCTGTGAGTTTGGCAACCATGGATCCATTCACCGCGCTCAGCGCCGCGGCGGCCATCGCGCAGTTCGTCAGTCTCAGTGTGGGTCTTGTGTTTCGGACTGTCGACGTCTTCAATTTGGCATCGGGGCTCGTTGCCGAGGACGAGCAGCTGGGCTTCGTCATGGCCGAGCTCAAAGCCCTGACAGAGTCTCTCGTTTCATCCAAGCCGACGTTCGAGCAAAGTGACGACGAGAGGAATCTGAACAGCACTGCTCTAAGGTGTCAGGGCTGGCACACAAAATACTCGATGTGTTGGAATGATCCAAAACCAAAGACCTGCACTCGCTTCGACATAGCGCCGCAGCTGCCCTACGGAGTAAATGGAATGAAACGGAGAAAGAAGAGTTGAAGAGGGAGGTGGAAGAGTGCCAGCGGTTTCTACAGTTGCAGCTCAACTTGATTATGCAGTGAGTGCTTATGGCATGACGCCGCGAGACGATCCAGCCAGCAACCAGCTAACAGTTGAGCTCTCTAGATCAGACACGACTGTCATGCTGAGACAAATTGCCGAGCAAGGACAAGCGAATGCCCAAGAAATGGACTCCCTGCGCAAAAATGTCAGAGCTCTGAAGGAGGGCACCCGCCTCGCCAACGTAGGGCCCGACGCTGAGGCCGAAATTAGCCGACTGTTCAACCTCTCCAACGACGCTCTTGTATCAATCACTGGTCATCGTATTCTGGAGAGCCTGTCTTTTCCCGAGAAGAACAGAAGATTTGACACAGTCGGACGTACGTTTTCAAAGACTTTCCAATGGATCTTCAGCCCCCGCCCCGAAAAGAACCACAGGGTCCCTGGGGGTCGGGTGCTATACAGGGCATGGCTGGAGTCTGGGAATGCTGTCTTCCATATAGTCGGCAAGCCAGGCTCTGGAAATTCGACCCTGATGAAGTTTCTCTACAGGCACCCAGAGATAGCACGCCTTCTCACATCCTGGTCCGCCGGACGAAAACTCGTTGTTTGCAAGTTTTTTTTCTGGAGACCCGGAGCGCACATGGTGAACTCCAACCGTGCAATGATGCAGACGATTCTGTACGAGGTTCTCAAGCAATGTCCCGACCTTATCCCGTAAGTCTTTCCACGGCAATGGGCTGAAATCAACGCTCAGTCTCTTCCCGGGCACAGGGTTTAAGACTTCAGGATTTGACCTACGATGACATGCGCCATATATGGCTTATTACCGTATTTTACCAACAACTCGCCTTGCGAAGTTGTCAATGATTCCGTCAAGAATGGCAGCCTTGTGTTCCAGATTACTCGCTTCAGGAATGCATACCCAATACTGCCCAAAGATATAATTCGGAAGCCATTGCCCATTCTCAAGTGGGCTTTTGAGCATGGTTGTTCTCCCAACCAAATCTGGATTGGTGGCGGTAGTCTATGGGGATGCCTGCTTTTGAAGTTAAGTGAGAGTCATACTGTACGGGATTGTCTTCAAGATGAGAATCCTATTGCAGACACTGTTCAGACTTTTTTTCTAGACTTTGGCGCACATTCCTCCAGTTTTTCCATGTCAGGAAAGGCGGACGAGGAAGGCAGGAAGATAATAGTACGAAGTGAAACCATGTGGCCACTTATCATTGAGCTTAAAGAGCTTGATAATAAAGTGAAAGTAAAATGGCAATTCTTTTTTTTGGACGACTGGGACCTCATCATGCCAAAGGGCTGAAGGCTTGACCTGAAAGGCTTTGTCGAAGTATACGAGTCCTACAACACCGAGATCCTTTTTTCCCTAGTCGAAAAGAATACTCGGCGCGAGCAAGAGGAAGAAACGTCTCAGACTCAAGATTTGGTATCACAGCTCTCAGACTCAAATTCGACAGACCAGCTGAGGCTACAGCCAGGAGTAAGGCCAAAAGAGGAGGAACCCATGTCACAAACAAGGGCGCAAGCCCAGGCACTCGAAGTGACCGAAGAACCGGACAATAGCATGGGCTCCTCCAGGAACGGGCATCCAAAAGGCATCCAGATGGGCATGGGCCAGGTGGGCTCTGGGGAATCCCTTCTTCAACTTTGTCCTGGGTATGTTTTTCACAATGCCCCCAATCTTTCACCCGTTGAAACCGACTAATCTTCTTATCCAGGCGCTCTCATCACATACGTCCTGGTGCACATCACATCAGGAAGACATCACCTCAGCTAATAAGAGGACAGTCGGGAAGACGGCAGCCTTATGGGGGAGATATCGGCAGGTCTATGGATTGAACATAAGGAAATCACATCCAGGCCAATATAAAATCACCAAGGTCTCGCATCTAGCACACTCAAAACCCCTGTTCAGCCTCAATTATTTGTGACAGATAGACAGATAGTCAAAATAGGCAAACACGTGAGTGCAACCCCAAAAGAAAATCGAAGAACTGGAGGTTGGTGCCCCGGATATATCTCAAGAACGAAATAATTAGAGACCCTGAGCGTATCGACCAACAACCATTATCGCATTAGTCTCAGAGATGGCAGTTCCCCCGCAGAAAATATAGGTAAGCATCCCACTAGACCAAACCCTAGCAGCCCATCCATTAGTGACTAGTTATGCCGAAGCTCTCGAAGAAGGAGGACGCTATTTCAAATGCAGCCATAACTGGACACGACGCGGGGAAGGCCTACTGTTTCCATGACTACCGGGTATTTAAGGTTGATTCTTTTTGAGACGCATTAATGTTATTGCCGTCTCTGGTAGGTAGGTACCTATCTTAGCGGATTTTTATTGTGGTTAAACAAGTGTGTTGGAGGGGACTTGAAGCAGCAGCAATAAAGTTTTAGTCTGGCAAAAAGAAAAAAAAAGACGCTTTGTCAGTGCGGAGTGTTTTTAAGACCAAACCACTGCACAGAGGTGACGATCTTCGGTCCCTAGCCTACCTTGCCTGACGTCAGCGTGGCTAGCACTATTTTCACCGAGCACCCCGAGCACCCCGAAAGGCCGAGACAAGAATTAATAGCACCCAAGTACCTAATTAAGGGCCACGCCCGGTCCTTTTTGTTTGCCAATTTTATACGCGAGTTTATTAATCATCATCTTTTTATTTGCAGAGCACTGTTAAATATCAAACAAACGGCGCCACCAAGAACTTTCAGGCCCGCCGCAAAGAACATAAAGGACGGACAGGGAGGAGGGAGAACGACGAAACCCGCCCACCACGTGGTTCCATGTCAACAATGCTGCCGCCGCGTCGACAATGACAATGGACGCGGAAGAGGCTTCTCAATGCGAGACTCCACTAGCGACTTCTTCAAATCACCAGCCATATCCACACGAGCAATCCTACCAGGACACTCAGCAACAAACTGTCCGGGTTCATTTCGGACGCCTTGCGCCTTCCAAAGGCAACGACACCCCATGGATCCTTGAAAGAACGATGAGCTGGAATATTCAGCAATGGCTCCACGAAGAAAGCGGAGGGGCTGCAGTGCTGAAGCACGTCCGAGTACTCGAGCTAGAGCTGTGCGAAGAGTTCTTTTTCGACACCTTTGGGGAAGGCGACGAGTACGACCACGCTCGCTCTGCCGCCGCCACCCGCCAACAGCAGCAGCAGCAGCAGCACCAAGATGACCCTGATGACGCTCCCAGCAAACTCATGGCCATGATACGGCGGACTCTTCTCGCGCTCGGCACGCGACTCGATGTCATTAAACTCATAGTCCAGCCACTCGGCGAATACAGCTGCATGTCGGATTATTTCCCGGAGAGGTTGAACAACGGGCCGGGAATACTGCGGCCGACGGCCAGAGTCTACCGCGAGTTCATTGACGAACTCACACAGCTTGGTCCGGCTGGTGGTGCTGTGCGGGAGGTGCATCTGGCGGGTTTGTTCCCGGAGGATTGGGCGGGTTTGATCGAGCAAAGGATGGAGAGCCAAGTGAAGAAGGACTTGTCCGTCTTTGCCGGCGAGATTGGGATGTTGACGGACCCGAAAATTGACTGTAGGCCAGTGCTGGACAGATATGGCCCGGGAGGACCGACGCCCGGATGGGAGAGGCGGCTAAGAAGGTGCCACAATCAAGTCACTCAGAGAATGGTTAAAGGAGCAAGGTGGCAGTATTTACCTGATATGGACGAACTGGACTTTGATCCGGGGTATATATCGGGGGGTTGATGGAGGCCAGGTACTGGGGAATTGAAATGGGGAGCTTGTCGTCTCTGGAACAGCATCCATGTGCCTCGTAATGGCGTAATATGAGTTGTAGAGACCCCAACAGTAGTGCCTTGGTTGGGGAATTTGAACGTTATGGGAATAGGTGGAACGCAGAGCTGACCATCCAATGCTCAAGGAGTCGCCAGCCAGCCGGCGGCACAGGTCACCATATTAAGAGTCGTATGACTATTGATACTCGCTGATGCTCAGACAGACTCACGAGGCTCAGTATCTAATGTGGCAAAAACTCAGAGGAAGCACCATCCTTTATTTGAAGACCACGAGGTGCAGGTTACCTGAAACGAGTTGGTATCAAAAGCTTCGTCACCTAGAATAGGCCTTTACAAGCCTCCGCATTACACTTGATTACCAGCTCTAACAGTCTTCCAATCTTTGACACAGATAGTGCATCACTAATAAAATGGTCAGCTGGGCATCTGGCAGAGCCTGATTGTTTCAAAGACATCAGATTAACTAGCCCTGTGCCAAAATTTCTACCTCGTCATTCGGGCTTCGAACAAACGTTCATACTCTGGCAGCTAACTCGGAGACTGTGATACATCCCCATCAAACGGACTCGACTCCTCATTCTGGGGATAAATACACTAGGGCTCTCTCGCCTCTCATTTCAATACTCCTCAACACACCAACCAACTCTTGCACACTCGCCAAGGCTTCCAAGGCAACCCCCCCTCCCCTCTCAATAATTATTTTTATTCTCCGTCACTTTGTCAGCCCCAGTCAATTCACCACAGTCGCTTTGCTCTCCACCCCATTGCGTTTCTCTCGCGAACAACTACTTTAGGTATCTTCACTTACGATGATGTATGTGTACTACATACGGGAATTGCAGGATCTATACCACATCAGACTCGATCCTGTAATGGCAGGTCTGAATCAGGCATTCCCGAGGAAAAAAAATGAGAACGGCTCGTGCCAGTGGGAGATGGGGGTAAGCCCTATAAATCCCTGTCGCGAGTTCACCGGGCCTTTACGGAGCCTTTCGGGTCAAAAGAAAGAAGGGGTCACACCCTATCTCACCCAGTGCTTAGGAATGATTCGAATGCTGCACTGATTCATTGAGGGTACTTGTTTAATTAATATCTTGCATAAACTCGGTAACTCCTTGCCTACTACATTTATCGTAGCGACGATAATAGCCCGAATGTATATGCCTACACCTTTGAGCCGTCTACGAAGGTCGGTACCTAATTTAGCCCTCTCGTACTGAATGGAGAAATGTCTTCCCAGCTCCTCAGAATCTAACATGAAAGACCAGAGCCGCGTTGAGCAATTTGTAAAAGACTCCGGAAAGACAGTCTCGTTCTTGGGAGGAGTGGCTGATCTTGGTATCGAAGAACTTGAAACCCATCATCGAGACGAAGAGACGGTCGAGCGGATAGACAACGCCTTGTGAGAGGGATAAACGGGCCAAGGAGCGCAAGGAGTGGGAGAAGCAGGAGAAAAAGAGACTGCAAAAGGAGGCAGAGGATGCCGGGCGCTAATTACGAGGCCCAGCAGGCCTCCGAATCCAGACTCCTCCTCTTGAGCCTCGCCAGTCCTTTGCATCGGGTCGCGATTCTACCTGGGAGAGAGATGCCTACTACTGCCCGTCTGCATCGAACAAAGACTTAGTTTAGTTGGGTGCCGGGTTATGTTGCGGCCTAAAGGGAGGTTCTGAGGAGGCCGAGATGAGGGTAAGTTATGTCTCGGGTGATGGGAGGGAGAGCCAAGAGTTGATGCTCTTGCCTCTAACTAGACTACTAGAGGGACAACCACACCTATGAATTTTTTGGAGATGTATCTGGATGCCGCAATAACAAATCCAGAATGCTGCCCTAGCCCCTACCAGTGGGTATTAACAACAAATACACACTCGTGGGAGTTGGAGGTATATCCGGATGGTCGATAGCTAACGTGGCATAATTATACCTCTTTTTCTAGAAGAGGTGTTTCCCGCAGAAGATACTACCCAAAGTCTTCAGAACTAGCTATCTTTTATCAGTCACATATCCCAGCATCGGAGCACTATTCCCCTTTCGAGACTGTGATTGTGATTGCACACACACTTTACTAATTACACGAGCGAAATTATTTGCTGTTTATACCGTAGCAATTGCAAAGCCTCTCCGTTCATAAGACCATGAACATACGCATGCCCAAGATACGTAAATCCCATCATCGACCCATTCTCGCGCACTATAAAGAGGTGCCTACCTCCATGAAACACGCATACCCAATCCCCAACCTCTGTGGTCTGCGGAACTGCTCCAAAATAGCCCGACTCTGTCACGGCCAAGCGGCGATATCGCGACCTACGCCTCGCAGTGTCGCAAAACTCTCTGGCCATGGCCTTGTCCGCGGCTGAGCTGTCCTCACCAAGGCCCAAGTGCGCGTCGAAGAGGTCTTTGTAGCTGTCCTTGGCGGGTTTTTGCGAAAAGGTTATGTTGCCTATTAGCGTCCGCCACAATATGACATCGGCACGAGAGCTGTCGTCGGGGTATGGCTGGAGGGTGTCAACAACTTGTTGTTGCTCTTCCAGCCACTGCCTTCGTTGCAGGACAAAACCAGTATTATGTGCTCCTCCCTCGGTGCTTTTGTAATGAGGCCCAATGTTGCTGCTGAGCCGCGCCACCCTGTCGAGGAGACAACCGGCGACGTCCAGCCGATCACTACTATCGAGACTTGTTGTTACTCGGACTTGTGGTCTCGTGTGGCCGGACGCTGCATAACCAGAGCTGGCGGCTGTTCCATGAGCCCCGAATTGCCACGACGACCAGTCTGGAACCCAAGAAGGCAGGTCAAGAGATTTCGTCTGCAGGCAACAGTACAGTATTTTGAGTCCTCCCCCGCCCGCGGAAATGAGCCGCTTGGCGATCGAAATGTACAGCTGCTCAGGCGAACAGGTATAGTCGATGGGCAAAGCAATCTCGTTGTTATCCAGCGCCAGGCCCAGTACGGAATACACCTTGTCTCTGGGGTCTGTTGCCCGCAGTGGGTGGAGGACAAGAAGCAAGTCGAGGAGCGTTAGCTGGTGTCCCCGTTGGATGTGTTGACGCAGAGTCAAAATCGCAGTGAGGCATTCTCTTAGAGAACGCGGATCATCCGCATGACTTGGTAGGATGAACGATGGAAGCTGTCGGTTAAAGACGAGCTGCACAATGTTGGGAATCAGGCTCCAGTCCGGGACTTCGAGCCGTCCGCACATCACTATGAGGTTGTCATTGAGGAGAAACTCTTGGGCGCACCAGCATCGACCCGCCTAGATAGAGTGTTATTAGATAAGCCATACTGTGATGAAGAAAAAAAAGAGGTTAAGGGGCTCGCCCATACCCATCCCCTGAGAAGCAATGTCCTCAGAGCACCCCAGCGCATGTCATCCCACGGAGGGAGCCCGATACCGGCCAGTTCCTCGGCGGCCTTAGGAAGTCTGCTGCTGATATATTCCTCACGGTCCCGAGACGACGAGTAAGAAACGAGATAGCGCGCAAATACAATGGCAGCGCTGCTTCCGTCGGTCTCGGGACCGATGTACGTGATGACGCGGACAGATGCCCTGTATATCCTGCCCATCATGGCAACCTGTCGCTGGCGCTCCTCCAGATCGTCCTGGTTGATGCAGATGCCATCGGCCCATATCGCCCTACTGCCGCTCACTTCATGTCGCAAGTCTCGAAGGGCTTGGTGCAAGGATGTTGTGATGTAGGCAGCGTGGCCGTTCTCCAGCGTAATCGTGTGCGTCTTTTCCGGACTGCCCCATTCGTATGATAGGGCTTCGTAAAGTGGGCGGGTGTTTGTTAGACTCGCACTCTCAAGCCTGCCTGCCAGTGCATCTTCTGGTTTTCCTGGAGCTAGATGGAGAAGCCGGATGTCGTGGTGCCCGACCAAACGCTTAAACTGGTACCGAGGGGTTTCCATATGTGCTGTGACAAACACCTATAACCATATAGCAGAAGAGTGGATCTTTTTTTTTTTTTTTTTGGAGTTGATGGTGATTAGGTATGCCGGAGTGGCATTGGCCATCTGGTATGAACTTCTCAACCAGACCGAAAACCACGCGTCCCAGACAACTGCCAGCTCTTGTTGCTGACGTAACCTACAATGCAACAACAGCTTTCCGCCTAGCCCAGCCAAGAATATGTACGTAAGGATCTAGGCACTCACATCATATTTGAATACGGAGGGAGCCCATATCTCAACACAAGAAGAAACACGAATCAGCCAAAAGCGAGATGCCTCCCAGGTTTCCAACACACAAAGTCATTGATTCGATTCGACTCGACTTAAGGCTTGAATGTCAAATAATTAAAACTGAATAGGTGGGTGATAGACTGGCATAGGGTCAAGTCAAACGATTCGGCCACCTCAGCTGCTTGGTAGGTAATTATGAGGTGACAGTCATGTCCTCAACTTGGGTAATTATAATTAAATCCATGAGTGAATGACGGTAGCAGGTGATTTGTCCCAAAATGTGGTGCTCTCAGAGATATAAAGGGCAACATTGAAAGTGAAAAGGGAGCGAACCTGAGAATACAATCCAACCCTGGTTTAGTCTAGGTGTCAAGTTGGAAAGATCGCGGATGGTGGCGTTCGAAAGGAAGCAAAATAACAATTAAACTACATAGGTAGGTAGATGAAACCGCAGCGAGAAACATATTCAAGGGAAATAAGCGCAGTTAGAGTTGGACCAATTCACTGAATAATTAGCTATCATGATCAGCAGATAGGTAGGAATAATCACACAGACTTCAGTTGATTTCGAGTTCTCAGAGCCAGGTACCTTAGTAAGTATGGAGGCTCAGGCCAAAAGAAATGGACACTTTGCCCATTGGTCGAGGCTGGCGGGCTGCATACCCGGTACCCAGGCAGCTTCTGTTCCTAATTGGAGCGTATCAAGAAGCCTTGGTCGCTCTTCCATTATTCCCCGGCTGCTCTCCCATTATTCTTTCTCGGCTCGTATTTAAGATAGTATGTATATGGATAATGACAACAAGACCACCTACCACTGGACCAAAAGCACAGATAGCTGGCTCTGGAGTCAAGTGGTCGGGTGGTATATCTTGGGCAGTGGTGCCACCATAACAGATAATGTGTAGGATGCCCCTTGCTTTGGCCCGAGCTTTCGTACCTATGTACCTAAATAATCACCCAGTCTTTCACATATTCACTGTAATGTTGGTTATGCTTGAGAATAATTTGTTTCATTGTTCATCTTCAAACCATTTGTCATTGCTGACTGTGTTTATTCTCCCCACCCTATCTATCTATCGTGCCAGATATCTCAGCTCTGATCCCAAGCTCACTTGACAAATGCTTCCACTGTGACTGACTGGCCGCTGTCATTTACGGCGGAGTGAGGCGGTGGGCTGATGGTTGGGGACACGGTAGTCCCCTAACCTCTGAAGGTGGGTGGGAGATGTGGCGGAGTTCATGATGCTTGCATCACTCTCTGAGGATGACCAAAGTCCGAACTTGCGCTGCTTTCCTCTTCTTGAACATCGTAACCGGCAGTTCAGCCAATCTGCCCTCCCCAATGAAGATCTTGCACTGTAGTCCAGTGCTTCAAGTGCGTAATGATGCCGGCAAAATGTCGCCAATGCATAAACCTTTGCTAATTTGCCTCTTGCTGAGGACCAGCGCGACTGATGAGCGAAAATCGGTCAAGTCCGAGATAAAAGGAGGAGAAAAAAAAAAAAGGAAACGCAACGCGTTCTGTATTTCTGTGACAACGCCTGGTGGTATCCCCCACCCCGTCAATCAAATTGGAGGCGACTACCACATCGAATAGTCCCTCTCCCCAACGCCAAGCTATGCAGATGCAGAGCGAAACTATAATTAACAAATACAATAGTATCATGGCACCAAGTGGCCATGATCCGAATAAAAAAAAGATGCGATTTACGGTCCATTGTGGGGATGGTAAGATGGAGCGGGCCTTCCTATGGGATGTCCATAAGGCGCCCTCCCTTGATTGGGGTTCGGCAGAACTTGGGGCGGATGCTGGTAGGGGGCGGGTGTGATGGCATGGTGCTCTCCACCTGGCATTGCGCCGTGAAGCCCAGCACCGGCCATGGCAAACTCGGGAACAATACCAGTGCGCACATCGCTCCGTCTCCCCAGAGGCTGATAATGCATTTGGGTAGGGGGAACGTTGTTGGCAAAATGGTACTGCTGAAGGAAGGCCGACGGCGGTGGGTAAAGCAGGGTGTTGACATGTCGTACTGGTCTGTATGGGCTATTCCGCTGCTGTAGATAAATTGAAGGAGAGTGGGAAATTGGCGTGTGAACACCGCTTGCGCTACCAACATTTCCAAGGGGCGTCATGGAGTGGTGCGAGAAGGGGTCGACAAGGGGCGAAGAGTTGGCGTAATGTGCGCTCGGAGTCAGTGTATTCCGAGGCGAAAGTCGCTTCGTCGGGGTGCCGTAGTTTGCAGAGGGATAGCCCATGGTTGGTGTCATGGATGGCCCTGATGACATGCTAGGGCCGCTGGTGGCCATGATCGGGTGTTGCGGTGCGTATGTCGTCGAGGGTTGAGAGTAGACCGTCGACATTGCTCTGACGCCAGAGCCGAGGGGCGGCAGCGAGAGGGGGGAAGCCTGCGAAGGAGCATATGCTACCGCAGGGTACGACGGCTGTACTGACGAGGATGTGACATGTGTCGTATTAAGAGTTAGATTCGGCACCGACAGGCGTGCTTGGTCAGGAAGTGCGGGATGGGATTGGCGCTGTGAAGGCAACTGAGCATGAGGAGGCACCGCCTGTGGGAGGGGCTGCTGGTGATACTGCTGCTGTTGCTGCTGGCGAAGTTGTTGCTGCTGTTGTTGCTGCTGCTGTGCGATATGGGCCTGTGAAGGGACCCCCACGCGGCCTTGACGCTTGGGAGGGGGCTCAGTCGGGTCATCTTCGGGGAAACTCCTTTTCCTGCCTACAAAGACTTCGGGCTTCAAGGCCAGCGGCGAGATGGCATTGCTCGCAACATACGTCACTGGCCAGCCCTGAGCACCCCCATTGTGGGCAACATATGTCGTCGGACTGGGCGAGTACGCATTGAGAGACAAGGTGCCAGTCGGCGACGGCAGCGGCGAGGCAAAGCCCCGGTGGGTTGGCGAGGGGATCAAGAGGGGCGACGGGGAAGCCGATCGCTGTGCCCGTTCCAGGAACTCAAAGAACCGGGCCAGCTTGACCAGCCATTCCTCCCACTGCTCCTTGGACGCCAGCAGGCTGTACCGCATATTGCTGAGGAATTCGACTTCCATCACGTGAATCTCGCCAACCGAGATGCCTGACACGTCGGCCCAGGTCTTGTTTGTGTAGGTGTTATCATCCAAAAACTTATTGCCGAGCATCAGTGCTACAGTGAGAAGCCGATATTCACTGCCCGAACGGCCCTTGACATCGGGGTTTGCCACCTTGAGCCGGTAGATGAACATGAGCGCGAGGAGGATGACATTTTGTGTCACCTGCGTTGTCGACAGAACCGACTGCACCCATTTCTTGAAATGCTGGCTTGCTCTGGCGCTGTTGGCCATGCGTCGGACATTGGCATGCGGCGCGAGTGCCCGCCCGTTTTCCGCCGTCTCCAGCACCTGGATTGACTCGAACCAGAACAATGCCGTCAGTTCCGCCACGAAGTCGGCCAGATTCCCTCCTTTCGGACTGATGCAGTAGGGTATTTGCAGGCTGTGAAGCACCATGGCCGAGTCCCTAACCGAAAGCTCTTCGTCCGCCATTGTGCCCCCCGAGCTCGGTGTCGAGGGCTGCGTCGCCTGCCGCGAGCTGGGCTGTTGCTGGGAAGGTCGTGATGTCGATGGCATTGTGGACCCTGTTATTGCTGTTATCCGTGACGACGCGGTCGCTGCTGCTGGTGCTGCTGCCGCCGCCGCCACCGTAGCAGCACTGCTTACCGTTGAGCAGTGAGAGGAGGAGTTTGAGAGGTGGGAGGAAGAAGAGGCGGCCGACGAAACGGAATATCGAGGTTGCGGTAGTGCTGGAACCTGCTGCTGAAGCTGGTGAGGATCGATCTGAGTGGGGCATGATCGTGAAGTCGGATTGAAGATGAGTTCATTTGGTGCTGGGCGTTCGTTGAGTGACCGTTCGTTCAGGGCCGGACGCGTCCGGACCGAAGGTGCGGCGGTCGAGGCATAGGCTGAGTGGTGGAGCATGTGGTGGTTCTCGTAGGATGCCATGTTTGGCACCTGATACGTTGTCCCCATGTTCTCGTCTGCAGGCGGCGTGCGGAGGCCACTCTGCAGGAGAGAGCCTTCGTCTGCCTGACAGGGCGGGTGCTGGTGCTGGGGGTGGTAGTATTTGTGCTTGGGCACGAATAACGGCAGCTGCGGCTGGATGCCCTGACTCTGACTCTGGCTGCTGCACCTCGTCGAGACAGATGCAGGCGAGGGGAGAAAGGAGGAGCGGAGGGTTGAGATGGAGGGAGGAGCCGCAATCGAATACATGGGCGGAGAACCAGATCAACAGGCATGGGCCAGGTGTGGCTGACTGACTTCTCACTGACGAGCGGCTCAGAATAGACGTCGTCGGATGTGGACAACAAGCGAAAGCGAGCCCAGGCGGCTGCAGTAGTGAGGTCGAACTGAGTCTTTGCTGCGCTGCGTGTGCAATCAGTGGCTGATGTGGATGGGATGCGGGTCGGGGTGGGTCGAGACAACGGGAGAGCTGCTTCAATGACGTGAAATGGTTCGAGGAAGTGGGCGGCTCCTTCCTGATATCTCAAATATCTCGTCGAATCTTTACTCTGTGCCTGCCAGATGTGTGTATGTATGTGTGTTGTTTCGTTTCTTTTCCAGACCGGACTGAATTCAAGCCGCCTGCCTGTCTGCCTTATGTCTTTTCCTCCACGCCTGCCTGCCTTCGGGAAGGTTCAAATTGGGAAAGTGATTGGGACTGAAAATGCAAATGCAAGTGCAAACGGAGATATGCGTCACCACGGTGTCTGTTGTCGAGACTGCTCGGGCTGAAGAAGCTTCGTGGGGTTTGGCTCGTTCTTACTCAACATTTCCGAGCCATGCCTGGATCATCTAAGTCTTAATAACTAAGCAGCCGAGCTTCACGTTCCCAAGGGCTGGCAGCCGAAACTGCACCCCAAGGTTCCGAGGGCTCGTTGCTCGTCCAGCAGCAGGAGCAGCGCGCAGGCAGGAAGCGAGCGGCAGCCGACCAGCAGAAGAGCAGTATCGTTCAGTCGGTAGCTTATTTGCGAGCCCGTCTCTTGGCTTTCGAGGTTCGGGGTCCTGTGTCGGCTTCGAGGGAGGGTCGAGCGATGTTCGGGAGCGTCGATGGGCGTCGACCAAACCTGGGAGGGCGGCAACTCAAAGAGCCCCAGTGAAGGTCCGCGGGAATGTGGCTGGCTACCTAACCTTCCAATTCGAACTCGGAAAGGGGTGCCACTGGCTAGACGATTCCAGAGGCGAGCTCGGCCGTGTTTCCTTTAAGCTTCTCGCGAGTCCGGCTTCCTCCGGGGTTTTTGGGGGGGAGAGAAAAACAAGAGGAGCAATGTCCCCTTTGTCCCACCAAGGTGCGAGGGAGGGGCAACAATGGCTGGCAACCTTTGGGGCTGCTTCTTCTAAGTCGAGATTGGCAACGAGCCAGGGCCTTTGTGGCGCTTGTTTTGGGTTTCCTTCGTCAATGGGGGGGAGGGGTTGGAAGCTCGGTTCGGATTCGGGGTGGCCTCCGCTTGGCTGTCGAGACGATAGGACGAGGGAGGACGACGTCAGGGCGACAACGAGAGGGCGTCGTCAAGTGTCCAAGAGCAACAATGGGCCGAGGAGGAATGAGAAGGGGAGGAAGAAAAGGGAGTACAGGTGGTGCAGGTGGTGGACCAGCAGGCAAAGAGGAGGAAGATCCCCAAGTGGTGAAAACATCCATACTTCTTCACAACACATCCATGTGAGGTGGTTGCGTAGTTGCGTCTGTTGCGTGTTAGTCCTGGTCGCCGCAAATGCTGCTAATTTACTTTGTCCCTGATGGTGGATGTCGTTGTCTGGTGCCGTGCCAGTGGGCGCTGTGCCGCAGTGGCCGACCTGCGCTGCGCTGCGAGCTGCTGCTGCTGATGCTTGCCAGCCCGCCCAGGACCTGAGTGGTGCTGCCCGGCTGGTGCTTCCATGTTGCTTGGCTGGCCGCTGCTGCTGCTTGCGAAAGCCGATACGGAGGTACCTGCCCTGCACTGGAGAAATGTATAGTACCTGGCTGCCCACATGCCCTGCACAAAACAAGTGGAGACGCTCCAGCCAGTCGATTCCTCGCTTAGTGGCCACTAAACAAATCCCAGACCACAGCAGGTCCGAAAGAACCTTTGTACCTTGCGGGTCGCCTTCTGGTTTAGCGTGTTGTATCTTTTTTATCTCTCATCGTCCAGCGGGTCATTAGCCAGTCTTGGATCGACCTGACCTGGGGGGGTTTTTCTCTCTCCTGTCCGCCTGTCCTCAAGCAGGCATTGGCACAGGGTAACAAGGTACCTACCTACATAGCGTCTTGGTCAACCAACACGAGGAAAAGGATGATTCCAGATTGCTGGTTTAGTTTGCCACGAACTGAAGGCGGTAGCAGCAGCTTTGGAGGAGCTCTTTTTTTTTTTTTTTTTTTTTTTTTTGCTGAGGGAGGCTACCACCCTGCAATGAGAGCCCCAGAGCGCTGGGAATACAAGACAGTGCAACACACACCGTTCGGCCCCTTGCACACTCGTGTACATGGATTACATTTGCAATGTACTCATTGATTTCCATTCCGTGAGTGGTGGCACCCGCCGCAGCCTCACACACATACACACAACTCACACACACCACCACTTTTCAACACATTGGTACATCACGACACAATGCGACAATACGTACAGGACTGCAGCAACCCCCCCGTCCGTTGTGTCCTGTCCTGTAGGTGCAACTGCTTTTTTCTTCCCTTTATTTTGTTCTCTTTTGTTGAGCTTCTTGGTCTCGGCAAACACTTTTGGTTCGCTTGGATGCCCACATACGTACTGGTTACCTACCTTAATACCTGCCAGGTAGTGGGGGGATGGGGTGAGGCGGCCTCAGGGGCAGACAGGCACCGGCCGGCAGTCTCTTGTTGTGTCTGCGGTTTGCCTTGCAATGTCGTTCACCTCCAGAAAGCAAGAACCCCCGGACAAAACGGGCGTTTTCTTTTTTTGGTTTCTCTTTTTTTATTTTTTTATTTTTTGCTTTTTTTTCTCGCCGCCACGCAATCAGACGTGAATATCAATCACTCACTCAGAAGACATGTGGGTCGGTCCACTCAGCAAAAAAGCCAACCTATCGCCTCTCCCTCCTGAAAGAATGTCAATCATCGGGGAAACAACCGGGACGAGAATCTTGCCTATCGAAAATAGGGAGAGGGGGGTGAGGTGAGAGTGAAAATCCAAAGAGGTCCGGGCAAGACAGGGTAGCAACGGCAGGGATCATGGGCCCGTCAGAACGCTTTTCCTGTTGCTGCTGGCTTGCTTGATAACCAGCTGCTGCAATAATCTTTTACGGATCCGTACTGCGTGCACTTTGTCAGTTTGACAGAGACGGCAATCATGCCCCCCCCCCCGCCGCCCAGACACAGTGAGAAAAATTAGTAGGATTATTGAGCCATCACACTGTCATCCCCCCCCCTTTTTTTAGTTTTGGATTGTGTTGCCGTGGGGTTGCCACAACCTTGTCTCTTTAGCAGACCGACTCAATAATGAACTTGGCATCGTGCCCAGTCAAAGCAAAAACTGCGGCAGGATATCGGGGACGAAACGAATGCGTACAGCACCTTGTTTATTGGGGAGTCCGGAAATATTTGCCCTTGAACCCACCAGAAAACCATACGGTTCCTTTTCCAAGTGCTCCTTTTTTTTTTTGTGTCTTGGAAAAAACGATATCAATTTTGCGTCTATGCGTCTCGGCGGCCGATTGCTCATCCCTTTGGGCAGAATGCGCGTTACCACAACGACAGGTCATCGTCTCACTGTCTCATCCATCAAAATGGAGTTGCGCTCCTTTTCATGGCCGGGTCCCGCGCCGGGGGACCCAGCGCCGGGCACGACGGAGGCGGGCTGCAGGAATAGTGGATATTGACGGGTCATTGGCTGCACATACATTAATTATAGGCAGTGTCCATTTTGGGTGGTTGGGAGAGTCTGGGACTTTGGAAGGAGGTCAAAGTCACCAGCCCCCATGCCCCCTTCTTGGGCCCTGCACTGTGTGCTATCGAGGCACATGTACCAAATCAAGTACCGCAGGAATCCGGGATCCGTTTTGTAACAGGAATGGAATCATACCGCACAGTGCGCCCCTAATAAACCCTTGTGCTTTCTTTGGCATCATGTATGCCTCTGTCTGGCCCGTGGTGGCCCGCCGAACTTGGGTGAATACCGCGTTCGCTACGGTTTACAGGCTGACAGGAGAGAGGAGACCGGAGGCGCATGCCCAGAAAGCCCGAAAGGCACAAAGAGAGTCAACACGTACACTATTTGATCATGCCGTTCAGTGCTTGTTGCAAAGCCGCGAGCCGGCAAGAAGCAGGATTTCCATCCGCATTGGTGTCGACTATTAGTTAGTTGCGGGTTTGTCGGTTTTGATGATATCGTGGCGCATTGACGCCAATAAAACAGCACTTTCAGGTGTTTCGCTGATTCATTTTCCTGGGCTGTGTGAGCGGTCCCGAGGCAGTGCAGCTATTCTAACGTCCGTACAGTGCAAGCACCAAAGCAGGCTCAGCAGGGCAGAACTGTTTTACAAGAGACACAACCACGGCGCCCCTTTGAAGCGAGTCAAAGGGGAGTACCGACCGCCGTATTATGATTGGCTTGAGAGCTCATCCGACCCCCGTCGGTTGCGTTGCTCTTTTATGGCGACCACCCAGGCAGGGATAACCAGAGTCAAGCCGCCGGACACCGAGGATCAGTCAACTTGCACTTTCGCCGAGTCTTGGGCAGGCTCGGCAGGTTGGCAAAGCAAAATGTTTCAGCCGCCGCCCAACACAACAAGAAACTTGTCATGGAAGACGTGATGCCGATCAACCTGTTTTAGAGACCCCGCTTTTCCTGTGCAAGGCCAGATTCATTTCACGGGGTCCGTGTGGGATTTTCTCAAGTGCTTTGGGAGGGGTGATAACCAGTACTGTAGTAGTATAGGTCAACTCAGCAGAGGGCGTGGATGCATGAGAAGACTTATCTTTTCCGGGACTTCATTCAGCCCCTCATGGGACAGAGAGCGTGACAATTTGGCCTTCACCTCGTCTCCGTCCGAATCAAATAGTGTGAGGCAGGTCCTTGGCAGCGGCATACCAACGCCAAAATACCCAGTAGAGACCGATAGGATCCGGAAGCGGCTGCGACAAGCCTCCTCCTTTCCTTACCATGCCATGCCACGCTGAGCATTCGACCCGGCCCAACCTTTCAAGCTCACCACTGTGGCATGGATTGGCGCCAAACCTGCAACGAAAAGATCCTAGTGTGGCTTGACGTGGTGTAGGATGGAAGGGGTAAGAGGCGGAGAGCGGCCGGGCCACGGACAAAGCGGCAAGAATACAGTAAAGTACGTCCAACTAGATAGTGGAGAGAGGCCGAGTGGAAGCTTGACTATTCGGATGGGAAAGTGTGACCCCGAGTTGTGACCCGCAGCAAATGAGAGTCTGTTGGAGGGCGCTTTTCCTTTGGACGGAAAGAGGCGCAAGACTCGAGGAGGCCGCGTCAAGTAACCAAGCAACCAAGTAACCAGCCAAGCCAGCATCAAGCCACTTAACCCGAACCGGCGTGGCAAACGGTCACGGCCACAAGTGCAGCGCTACTGCACCGAGCACTCCAACTCGTGCACCAGGGGCCAGCCAATGATGTTGTCAAGAGAGCAGAGAGCCTGGATATTATTATCAACCCCACCAACCCGCCAACCCGCCAACCAGCCTTGCTGTTGCTGTGCAAGAGCGAGAGACGGGCGCCAGAAAGGCAAAAAAGACGGAGTGGCCAAGGTTCCCACTGTGCTCTGAAATATTAATGCGTGAGCAGGTGATATCGTAATGCCGCGCTGTGTTACCCAACAGTCGAACAGGGGGAGAGCGGATTGCAAGTTTGCCCATTCAAGGGACAGTTACATCGATTGCGTCGGACTGGTGGGATCAGAACAGTCGTGGTGGCGTACTGGTTACAGCCTGGGCAACTTCCACGTCCCCGACGCGGTCAGTTGCTCCCCGGAAACCCCTGTTCGCGTTAATTGATTTTGGGAAGTATCCAACGTTGGCGGCCCAAACGGAAAGCCTGAGGGACGCCTGTCTCATCGCTCAATTGGGCAGCGCACAGCACATGTGGGGTTGTCTGTGGTCCTGCTGGGTGGTGGACCTACGGACGGCTCGAGCTTCCAGGTTGAGCTTTGAGCCTGGATTGGCTGTCCAATGGGCAATCGCAAAGCAATTCGTGCAGCCACTCCTTGGAGTGCAAACGGTGAGCGGGCGGAGATTGGTCTACTTTTCACGACATCTGCTAGTGTTCCGGCATGTCATCCTCAGTCATCACAGACAAAGGCCAGAGCTTTTTTCTTGCTCTGGAGGGTGGTGTTCGCCTGGACGGCTGATGGCACATTGTCAGGACAAGAAGTTGGATCTTTCCACCCATAGGGCACAGAGCACAGGGGCGCGTGTTGGTCGGGACGTCGCAGTTGCCACGAGCAGGCAGACAGTCACCGCCGCCAAGGCAAGACCAGAATAGTCAAATAGCTAACCGTTAGCTCTTTGCCATTCCCAAGGTTGCCATTTGACGCCGTGGGGGAAGCTGGAAGGAAGAAGCCGAAATGACAGCAGACGTAGCAGCGGCAGCAGACGACGGGAGCCGTCATGATGACCTCGGCGTTTCAGCGGCCGCAAGGATGGATGGCGCAACTGATGGGGCGTCGAGACTGATCAAGCCCACTAGCATGAAGCTGCAGGCAGGTGGTGGAGCAGACAAGCCAGACTTTTTTGCCCGCCCTGTGTTCGGCTATGAGTTGGTGAGGTTGTCGTTGTCGGCATGTCGTGAATCCATGACGGCGTGTTGGATGACGATCAGACGAGGATCACTTTCTGTGCGAGGAGGGGCTGAAAGGTTTCATTCGATTATCCTAGAGTGAGTGAGTACCTAGCAACCTAGGTATACTAGTCGCCAGCCGGCTTGACCTCATTGATGGCAATCACAGGCCGTATGGCGTCGAGACGGTTGAAGTGGCTCGGCAGTGGTGGGCGAGATTCTTTCAGCGGGATTTACGGGTTACAGGGAAGACAGTTTACGTTTGCACTTCAGAGTCCAAAAGACTCCAAACAGCGTGCTGGGCTGCGGATGTGGAAGGTCCAGATTCGAGAAGGTGCACTGGTGCAGGTCAAAGTCCTACTGCCCCGCTCCTACCAACCCCTCCCTAGCGCTCCTTCCTCCATTAATTGTCGCTCAACGGCATTCTCCATTCGCCATTTGACCGCCAATCTCTTTGGCTTTTTCCACCTGCAGGAGCAGGCAGGCCTGGCATGGCAGGCAGGCAGGCAGGCAGGCAGGCAGTCGCGAGGAAGGTCCAGAAACTTCCGTCCCCTCTCCAGACAACAAAGTCCGGCAAGAGATGGAAGTTGGCTCTGACACCCACCTATGACCAAACGCCAGCTGAGATCCCGAGTCAGGGCAGTCGCTATCAATGACGATGGGGAGATGGACCAGCAATGCATGGAAATGCCGCCAACCTTTCCATTTCAGTTTTCACTGCGCTGGGCTTGGACCAAAAGCAAAGCACAATGCAAACCGCCGCCAACCGAGCTGCCGCCGAAAGGGAGCAAGCATCCAACAACCTCCGGTCATCCAGCATCTGAACACATTGCAATGCATGAAATAAGCCGATCCCGGGCGTTCTCTGTCTCGTTCCCCTCCCTCCACAGCACACAGTACACGGAAACTTTGCTGCACCCCTCACGTGAGGTTAGGTTCGTTGCTTGTGGTTACATGTACCTGCTCCGAGTCGTAGACATAGACAAAAGAGAGAGACAACCAAGCACTAGGAGCAACTCTCGCTTCAGCCGAGTCATGACAAGATAAAATACGTCCTTGGTGGTCCAGTGTCTCCGCCCGGCTACTGTAGAGGAGATGGGGGGAAACTGGGGGGGCAACAACCTGAGTAGGTATCAATCAGACCTTCATGTCATCGTCCATGCCTACTCTATGTACCTTTGTAGTTGTCTAGTTGTCTAGGTACTCGATGTGCTTTCTGGCGCTTATGAGCCTTGGAGCCAGCTCCGGGCCAAATTAGCAGAGCCACTCCCATGGTTGCATACACAGTATTCCATTTTCAGCGCAGCGCAGGCCACAGACCGACCTGATGTCAGTTCTTCTCGCTGCAGCAGTCGTCTACTGCTCGCGTGGGCTGCTTTCTAATGGAAACTCCGTATGTCGCTTCCGGTGGAGCACCAGTCAATGCCAAGGGGCATTGAGGTTGTCGTCATGCAAAGAGGCGAATCCGAGCCCGTGGTGGTTCAAAAGAGTCTTTGACGCACCAGGCGTAGCACCATCCCCCCATTATCGGCGGACCCGTAAGACTGCGGCTGGCAGTGTATTCGCTGCCTTGCCCGCCTGGGCCATGCTTCATATTCGCTTTTCCCCCAGGCCGCCTACCTAGGCCGCCTCTGGCTCCGAAGTCAAAGTCAGACAGACCCCTAGGTGGGGAGCGTTTTCTTTGCATTGTGACAGCGAGATGATGATGAGAGTGTCAAATCAGGGGCGAGACGGATCCGGTAGGTGTCGTCTGCCATTTCGGTCCATCCATCATCCATCATCCATCGTCCTCTTCCTCTTTCCTTCCTCCTCGTCCGTCCGGCTTCCCGCCATCCGCCCCGGAGGTTTGGAGGCGGCTGATGCAACGGAACCACGAATGGCTTGTCTGGCTTTGGAATCTCAGCAGCAGGCGGGCATGCCGCCACCCTGTCCCCGTCTCCTTCTCGTTATTACACTAGTGTACTGTCATTAGTTATTCTAGCGGTGCCAGGACGCGGATCGGAAACACTTTCCAGATTCCCGTCGTCCTGCGATGCACACTGACTGCGCTGCACACCGTCCTCATTTAAGGACGACGTGTGTGTTTCGCATGTCAGCCGCCATAGTTCCCTCAACTGAGGCTGCACACCCACGGGTGACGGACCACGACGACAGAACATGGCCCACCAAATCATGGCAGAGGCGAAAAGGGGACAGCAATCAGGAAGGATGCATCGATTCGCAACCGAACCGGTAGCATATCTGCACGCGAGAATGCAAGCCCCGATAATAACCACATTGCGTCTCGCCTGCGGTCCCTCGTATACTGTGGTAAAACGAGAATGAGCGCATGTCAAGGCATCATTCTTCAAGTTTGCCTGCACTCTGCAGCCTCGCCTGCCTGCCTCTTGTGATGTATTGCCGCCCCAAATTGGCTGACGAGTCGCAGCGGCTGACGAAGGGAAGGACAGTGGACACGACGAATTCCCGCGATCCGCAACCTGTTGACCCCAGCAGCCTCCATATCATCACCACACTGATCGCAATCCAGACTCAAATAGCGCTGCTTCGTATTGGTGCGTAAGGGGAGCCGTCATCAAAATCCATGCCGTGCATTCCGCCCAGGCTCCATTTTGCTCAGTTGTCACCCCTGGCTCTGCTTGCTCTTGCTCTCTCTTCACTAGCGCTCTGTTCCGCCTCCCGCGCGCAGCTAAAGTCACGAAGCGATTCCGATCAAGTTTCGGGAGTTGATGTTGCCAAGGTGGACGAGTTACGAGTACAGTCACAGTCTTGCTGGCGGACCAAGACCGAATTCACACGACCCATACCCCTGTGCGACCACTCACGACGGTAATGGGTCCTTCGATTCTGGCTGCTCGTCCCCTGAACAGCCCACCATGGATTCAGGTTCACTGCCCACTAAAACGTCTGGTGCTTGTTCAGTCCATCTTTGTGCGCCACACTACAGCCAGCTGGTCTCTCTTCACCCTCCCCATTCAGCGCTAGCCGAGTAATAGGGGGGGCAAGGGGGGATATTTTCCAACCCACGCCCCAACAGTGCAATAATTCCACCGGCATACACTTTCGGTCAGTAGCTCGTCATTGTCGGTCGGGATGTACTATGTATACGCCGTACAGTCCAACCACAGTGCGGCATTCCCAGAGGTGCATGGAATTGCTTTGATGGCAAGATGGGTCCGTCTGTCACTGGTCTGTCACAGTGCCTCAGAGCTGCGGGGGGGGGGGGGGGGGGGGGGGGGGGGGGGGGGGGGGGGGGGGGGGGGGGGGGGGGGGGGGGGGGGGGGGGGGGGGGGGGGGGGGGGGGGGGGGGGGGGGGGGGGGGGGGGGGGGGGGGG
>JAPDFK010000477.1:0-28002 GCA_027569635.1 Lasiosphaeriaceae sp. G1095 | reverse complement strand
CCCCCCCCCCCCCCCCCCCCCCCCCCCCCCCCCCCCCCCCCCCCCCCCCCCCCCCCCCCCCCCCCCCCCCCCCCCCCCCCCCCCCCCCCCCCCCCCCCCCCCCCCCCCCCCCCCCCCCCCCCCAACACTAAACCTCACCTCACACCTCACTTTATTATTTTGATTGTTAGTCTTTTATAGAACAAGAGCACGAAAACGACATGAACACAAAACACTATCCAAAGCACCGAAATCGTAATTGTTGAAGGACAACAGCAACTCGGGCAACACGTTGTGTGAACTAACCCCCCCCAACCCGCTCGTAGCCAAAAGAAGTTGGGACCAAGTTCTTCGACCGATCCTCGCTACCAAGCAAGTAAATTAATAAAATTTACCTAATAATGCGGCTCTGTCGGCACAGGCTTCTCTGGTTCTTATTATGGACACGGACACATGTTTGTCTGGGTTGAAGCCAAGTGAACGGGCCCGAGGGTCAGGAGGCTCTTCCCCCGACACCCAGAAATGCCCATGCCCATGCCCATGCCCATGCTCATACCCATCCAGCCCAGGCCGTCCAACCAACGCAAGGTTGGGTTCATCGAGAACCATCTATCTCGGTCCCGGTACTTGGGCAAGCCCCCCCGGAGGCAGATATGTCAAATGAGTCCGACTGGACCATGACTCCCACCCCGCTCTTCTTCATGCAAGCCAGCCAGCCTTGGATCATATCTCCCGTCTCTTGATAGTTGGTTGGTTGGTTGGTTGGTTGCCCACCTGCCCGCTTCACTTCTTCACCTTGGAAGCTCTCGGCCGGTAGCAAGCAAGGCGTAATTGCCCAATAGCCATGCTTCAAACAACGATCCCCGAGGCCCGACGCGATAGCAACCCTACAGCCGTGAAACAATAATGGACGCCTCTCTGGATGCCTCCTCACTTCCTCCTCTTCCCGGTTGATGCAAGAGACACGATAACTGAATTTGGTGATGGAACTTGCATCATGAGACTTTGATGACATTTGGGTATCTGGATTTCCGCAAGGCTCTCAGACTCACACGTCCTCCTTGACGACCATGGGGCTTGACCCCCCCCGTAAACTCTCCTCCGATATCCTGTGTACAGAGTATGACCTCCTTTTCTTGCTAGCGAACAGGCCGATTTGTCTCCGGCTCCGCGGCACCACTTCAGCGCCCGATCTCACCCTCTCCATCGAGACCTTGGAGTCCGTCTTCAGGCCAAATGGTAGCTCCTCTGTCAGTTGGATCGTCGTGACCTTGCTCTTCCCCGACTCGGCAATCGCCTTCCTTGCCTTCTTCACGTAGCCGACGGCCTCGGCTAGAGTGCCCTGCAACCGCACCGCCTCGTGGATTCCCTCCAAAGCCACGCTGATCTCGGCTTGAAACTGGCCAAAGAAATCTGCAGAGTCTTGTTGATGCCCCCAATTCGGGAGCATTGTGTCGAACGCCATCCAACCACCCAATCCCACAGAGTCGATGCATCTGCACATAAGATCGGCGATGAGCTGGATACTCCCATCGGGGGGTGCTTCAATGTCATCTTCGTCGACCTGGGTTTTATCTAAATAGCGTGTTGTCCATCCGTCTTTGATAAGCTCCATCCGCAGCACATTCATGAGGCATATAGTCTCCTCGGGCTTGAAGAGACGTCGCAGGCTCTGGACTGTGGTGAGTGCTGGGCAGATTGCAAGTTTGCTGAAGGCCACACTAAGGCCTCGGGCTCGACGGCTGGAGCCGCTGTCGAGATAATATTCTGTGATCTGCAACTCCTCTTCGGCTCGGTCAAGCTCCATGGCGATAGCATCGTGGTTCCCATCTTGCTCCTGCTCTTCGGCCGTCTCCTTGATCAGCAATTGCTTAGCTTTGGAGGGGTCCTCAAGAAGGTCCAGGCTCCGCAACAATAGCTTGATGGCAGAGACAAGCTCCGCCGGACCGAGCCGCGTCCCAGAAAGATAGACCAGGAGCAGCTCCATTGTGGGGTCGATCTGAAGCAGGACGGGGGGGAGCTCCTCTCCGAGAATGCTATCCACATCGTCAACATCCCGTATCTCGTCATGGAAAGCAGACTTGATGTTGGATATTGACAGATGGCCAGCGTCAACCAGGTAGTTGAGCACACTGCTCTCTGGAAATCGGCATGCTAGCCGCGGGGCCTCTGCATCCTCGCTGCTCGGACTGTTCCAAGCGAAAACTCTGCTGATGGCGTAGAATATCCAGCGTCTGTCCACTTGGGGGTAGTCGGTCCGAGAGGATGGCCATACCCATTCGTGATGGTTCGAGGTGCTCGCAGTTCCATTAGTCTCACCGCCATCGCTGTCAACGGGGACACTGTTCGGCTTGGCTTCCTTGCTCCTAATTTGGACCTTGAAGATCCCTGCCAAGAGCTCCTCGAAACCGGGGAGGTCGTTTGTGCGAAGTTCGTCTGCCTTGGCGCTGGCGCTCTGCCATTCAGCCCAGTATGTGTCAGACAACGACCCGGGGAGAGAATCTTCGATAATTGCTGAAGGGGCATGATCTACTCTGTTTCGTTTCTCGCAGAGTTTTTCCCGGGCAATGCCGCAGCGGATTGCGTCAGTCAGCAACCCCTCGGCGCGCCGCTTGCTGGTGCGGCTCTTTGGTGCTTCAATTTGGACAGCAACAAGGGACGTTCCTCTAAGCCCAACAGCCAACTCTCGGCTCGAGAAATATGTCACAAGTTCGCAAGCGGATTCTTTCCCGCTCGAGGTCGAGTCCAATGCAGTCTCCGGACAATCAAGTGAATCCAAGAGAGTGGTAGTCTGCAGAGAACAATAGATAGGGTTATAAACCGAGAGTGATGTAGATGTCGCGGCAAGCACCGAAGTCTTGGATAGCCGAAGGAAAGAATCTATGTCGGAAACCTCGAGTCTAGTCTCACGGCGCGGAATACCACCGTTAAATGTGTAAGTGGAAAGGACACCCCCAGACAACTCTTGCAACGTTCCTGATCTGACATCCAGTTGATACTTGGCCTCATCCGTTTGGGTCGGGAGAGGCGCCGCGAAAACCGGAATGACGTTTTGCTTGTTGTGCTGCTGCGATTCTCTCTCACCCGCTATTGCGAGAATGTGTAGGTACTTTTGCCGGGGCCCTTCAGTTCCTTGCAAGGAGGTAATTATGACGAGGATGTCCGGGTTGAAGCCTTCGCGATGGACCTTCTCCTGGAACACACCAAACAGTTCGTTCTTGCCCCCAAAGATGCCATCAATGACATCGGCTGCCAGGGCTGACTGCACAAAGTCAACCTGAAGCTTGGTGGTGGAGCCCGTGGGTAGTTCCTGCGCAAGAACTGACGGCGAAGACTGCCACCTCTGCTCCAGCGTCTCTCCATTCAAGCTAAAAAGCGATCCGTCGGCGGCTACGGTAACAATATGGTGGTGAGGAAACTCGTCGCTCGGCAGGGACATGTACGAATTGGAATGCCTGGCGGAGGTGGCAGACAGGTAGACGATTGAGGTCTCGGAGCGATGGACGTGGGAAGCAGTAGTGGAGGTTGTGTTTCCCGACTCGGTGAGCACGTCCTTGAACAGCTTGATCTCTGTCTTTGACGATAGCGAATCCTGAGTTGACACATAGGTGTAGCGGGAGGTGCCGTTGGCCGAGAAGGGTCTCCAGTGCAGAGAGTAGGGCGCACAGGTGAAGAAGGACTGGGGCGAGACGAGGTATGCCGTGAGAGCCTGGGCGGAGAGAATCTGGCACGTATTAGCCTTGCGGACATCGCATGCGCTAAGCGGAGGTGTCTAACATCGTAGAGGTGAACGGCATCGCCGTCAGTGGCAACAGAAAGCTCGGAGCGCTTCCTCCTCTTGGAGCCCTGCTTCTGGCCAAAGACCTCGCCTGCGAAGTGGCGGCCTGGGCCATCGGGGCGGTCCAGGGGATGCGACAGTGCCTTCAGCACATATGGCTTGTGGATGTTGAGCTTGGAGGCCATTTTTGCGTGGATCGTGCTGGCGTGTCTACGGGCGCAGACTATCAGAACGAAGGCATCGCCATCTTCAATGCGAAGCCTGTGGGCAGAAAAAAGTTCCGCCAGCCTCGAAAATTTAGTGGGGCTATGGTGGGGCTGGTTGGAAGGTCGGTCTATCTTTGATCCCACACGGATTGGTCCGACTCGCCTTCAGCACGGTCCAGCTACATTCTGGGTGTTGGTTGCAATGCAGTGGGGTTCCAGGGATGCTAATCGTCAATCAATGATGGAAGGCGCGCCGCAGCTTTAGTGGGTGCTCGGTCAGACGCGCTTGTTAAAGTACAAGACGCGACTGCTCCAAAACGCAGTCCATGGCACCGAGTTTAAAGGCCCATCGTAACCACCTCACCTAGGTTCTCTGTCAAACACAACTTTTTTGCATCCCTTTGCAGTTTTGATCCCTTATACTAGCCCAGCGAGCGAGCACATCAATTCTACCCGCCTGCCATCCCTAATTAGAAACCCAGCTTGCCATGCATTTTTCTTTTCAAAACATGACAACTCTTTAGCATTGTTCCCTATCCTCAACATTCTGGCGCCTGCTTGGCCGCAATTACGGCGAGGTATGTCGAGCAGTTACGACTCAAATCGTATAGTATATTGACGATTTACCTTGCAGCCCTGGGCCCCAAATCTTATCCATGGGGTCGGTAGCTGTGCTCACCATGGCCGAGGACCCAACTTCGCCTGGATGTGTGCGTCGTCAACCGCTACATCCTTTCTTCGACCCAAACCGATTAGGTGCACCCATCCCCGACAAGCCTCCTCCCGCGGACATATCTGGAATGGCTGGACAATCGTTGCTACCACCCGACACAGCCGGTGAGGAGAGGCTTGAAGATGACGCCGAGAAATCGGGCGGCAGACGCAACAAGCGACGCAAGGTTGACGGTGGCCCGGATGCCGATGAGGAACAGAAGAAACCACGGTCAAAGAGGCGAACAAGACCGTCAGCTGCTGGGGGCATCGCGACCCATTTCGTAAAGCTGGGCAGCGGCAATGGAGACTCGGCAAACGAAGCTGGAAGCACCGAGCCCACTACCCCTGAAGACTTGCAAGAAAAAGCACAGCTCGGGCAAAAAAATGTTGCCCAGCAAAGTCAAGAGTTTAGTCAACAGGCAGGGGTTGCCGAAGCAGAGCGTTTGCCGGTGAGCAATCCCTCTTCAACCGCTGCCACAACACAAACACAACCCTCGGTTTTGGATGCCAACACCCCAACCACACCACCGAAGGCACAGAAGCCAAAAAAGCTGTTACAATTCAATCCCAAGACGGGAACAATCGGATCACCCCCGAAACCAAAAGAGGCAGATCTTGTAGGGAAGCCCATCGATGGTGGGAAAAAGAAATCGCCAAAGGGTGGCAGAAAGTGGACATCGAAAATCATAACCGTCAAGTACGGTCTCGACTCAGAGTCCCGCGTTCTGGCAGGCGACAAGATCAACGCTATTCTTACCGGTCCATCTTTGAGCGCGCCGGTCAAGGCCATCAAGTTGCCCAAGTCTGCCCCTACAGAAACCCCAGCTCCCACAATCGCTCAACCTGCGAACCCCAAAGCCTCAAAAAGTACACATCCTTTTTTCTTGGCCAAGCCCAAGAAGCCCGATGTGGTCCCGGAAGAGCCGGACACCAGCAAGCCAAATCCTCCTGCCCCGGTGAGGGAGAAGATGTTCAGCGCAACTCCATGCTCGCCCAGGAAGTACCGCGTTGAAACCCAGTCCAGTGGGCGGATGCCCCAGTTTGGCATGAAGAATGCTGGGCTAAAATTTCCCGGCTCCAAAATGCCAGCATGGCCATGGAAAGACATTGCTCATGTGAGAGATACCGAATCTCACTTGGACGATGTTCAAAATATCCCACCAGCACGCCCGGCACGGAAGTGCAAAGGACGTGAAGTGAAATTTCCTGTCTCGGAGTCGATCATGACCTATCTCACCAAAGCATTGGATGTTCCGGCCATGGCGGAAGCCGTCCGGAACGTCAACGCCGACGATTTCCTTCCCGCGCCACCCGAGCTTCGTCTCCCTCAGAAGCACTTCGAAAGCGGGCGCAAGCTACAAGCTCGCATTCTCTCTGAGCTCAAAACCTTCCAAGCACCCCAGGCCAAAAAGAAGACAGCCCAACGCAAGGGCTTGGTTGAGAGGAAAGAGAGCAAGATGCAAATCGCTCCGGAGCTGGCTCGTCTTTTCAACTCCATTTCCACCTCCCTTTCTGCATTTGACAGATATCAGTGTGAAACCGTGAACTGGGTTCAAAAGTATGCGCCAACAAGCACTATCGAAGTGCTTCAGCCTGGGCGGGAAGCGTTTCTCCTGCGAGATTGGCTCCACGCCCTCATGGTCCAGTCAGTAGACACTGGCTCGGCAGAAACTGAAAAGTCGAAGGCAGCGGCATCAAAGGGGAAGACGGTTGGGGCTGGCAAGAAGAAAAGGAGAAAGAAGCTCGATGGATTCGTTGTCTCTAGTGAAGATGAGGATTACGAGCTGAACGAGCTGTCAGATGAAGAGGGCGATTGGGCTGCAAGTGGAGGTAGAGGGGCCATCCTGAAGACGGTCATCCGCCCAGGAAGTCTCGCAAAAATGAAGGAGGCTGATAAAATTGCCAATACCCTTGTTATCAGCGGTCCATATGGATGCGGTAAGACTGCGGCCGTTTATGCAGTCGCAAATGAGCTTGGCTTCGGGGTCTTCGAGATCAATTCCAGTAGCCGGAGGAGTGGGAAAGATATCATGGAGAGGATTGGGGACATGACGCGAAATCATCATGTACGGCAACACCAATCCACTGCTCAGGTGGATGACGAAGATACAGCGGCCACTGAAGACGAGCTTGCAAAAGATCTAAAATCCGGCAAACAGTCGACAATGGTCTCATTCTTCAAGCCCACAACAGTTGCAGCCAAACCCCAGCAACCCGCCAAGGTCCAGCCCCAGGGCCAACCGAAAGAGGTCAAGAAGGAATCTCCAAAGAACCAAAGGCAGTCTCTAATTCTCCTTGAGGAGGTCGACGTCCTTTACGAAGAAGACAAACAATTTTGGGCGACTGTCATCAGTCTCATTGTGCAGTCGAAAAGGCCGTTTGTCATGACCTGTAACGACGAGACGCTCGTCCCTCTCCAGACCTTCAAGCTCCATGGCATCTTCCGGCTCAGCCCGCCACCACGAGAGTCTGCAATTGATCGTCTGATCCTTATTGCAGCGAATGAGGGTCATGCTTTGGCACGACACGCTATTGAGACACTTTACGATTCACGCAATCAAGATCTCCGTGCGGCTACTATGGATCTGCAGTACTGGTGCCAGATCGGAGTTGGAGATCGCAGGGGCGGTCAAGACTGGTTCTATCCTCGTTGGCCAAAGGGCATCGACTTGGACGAAAATCATGACGTGGTCAGGGTCGTGAGCCAGGGAACATACCAGCCGGGAATGAACCTGCTGGGGCGGGACAGCATCGTGGATTCGAAGGTTCCTCCGACACTTGTGGAGGAGGAGCTGTTGCACCAGACTTGGGATTCTTGGGGCCTTGACATTGGGCACTGGCAAGACTCCGATAAAATCAAGTCTTGGGCCGAAACAGTTAGTCAGGTCACCACTACTCCTGCTGCTGCTAGAGTGGGTGCTTTGGATGCTTTTGGTGATCTTGTCGAAACGATGAGTATGGCAGACATTTGCTCTTGCAAATCGTTTGCTATGTTCCAAAATGTAAGGCTGTCACATCCAAGATTATGACATGAGACTAACATGTTCTTCAGGAGCCTCTTGATACTACGCTGCCAGATTTGCCCGCCAAAACACGAGAGGACTTCATTCTTGGACTCGCACACCTAGACACTCCCTTGATTGCGAAATTCGACGATATGACAACCTCAGTCTCGTCCACAATCAAGTCGCTTGCAAGGTCTACTCTCCAAACGCGCGTCGAAGCGCTACAACACCATCCCGCCCCAGAGCTCGGTCCCCTATGCGAGTTCCAGGCTATCAACTACATTCAAGCCAACTTCACATCTACGTTGCCAGAAACTCCCGCCATTGCACGCATCGACTTTGCCTATGCTTTTGATCCCATTGCTGTCGCCGACCCCACTTCTCTGCAGCCGGTCACATATCTCGAGCCCTCGGTCTTTGACCGAACCCTCAGCCTCCTCGTTCTTGACGTGGCACCATATGTCCGAGGAATTGTTGCTTACGACTCGCACTTGCAAAAGCAACGGCTGAAGCTTAGCTCACTGGTGAGCGAAGGCGGCGGGAAAGGAGGAACGCAGACGTCGAAGCGAATGCGAACCACGAGAGCTGCGCTTTCGGCCCTGGAAGGCGGGTCGCGGAGCACCACGCGCGGAGAAAGATGGTTCAAGGCGGACATTAACCCCTATTTGGTTGCGAAGACTGCGGGGGATAGATGGCCTGGCAGCAGCCTTGAGCCTCCTGGGGATGAGGCAAGTATGCCAGGCAGTCCAGGAAGGACATCACGGGAATTGTCACCAGAAACCTCTCCCGAGCGTCCTCCACCCAAGAAGACAGGGCGTCCTAGGGGCCGGAAGCGGAACCAGTTGGTGGTAGAGGATGAGAGCTGTGACGATCTGGCAAAACCGGACGATGTCAAGGTGACGGCAGACATAGAAATAATTAAATCTCCAGCAATGTAATGGAGACCTGGCTTACATAGCATGCCGCGGAGTATATATTGACTGAACAAAGGACCTACCTAACTTTGCACTCACAATCTAGCAACGAATGAAGAGAGATGAATCTGGAATATTTCTCGATTCTCTGAGTGATTGCAACCCGTGATTAGAGATACCGCTCCCAACGGTACTTCTAAGATCATTGAGATCAGAATTACTTAGGTTCGTAAATGCTAACATAATGAATGGCTAACGGCTTGTGGCCAAAGAAGCTATGTTGAGCGAACAAACACAGAGGACTTAATCCGGAATCATATACCATTCTGAAACTTGCCTCGGTGCGAGACGGATAAAAAACGAACCTTGATATCCAAAAGCACGCCTGGTATCCCCCAGTATTCCAATCCCTACAAATAAATGAAACAACACTTCAGGTATCTATCTACGTTAACAGGTTGGGCACTTCCCAAGACTCAACAGTCTCACCGATAAGAATACGCGTCTTCATAGAAAGATGTTCTCGGTGGCGCGGCGTCCATTGAGGACCGCCGCGCCGTCCTCGGTGGTAGGTCGCGGTATACATACACGGGCTCTACGATAAGCTCCTGGTCGTCAAAGTTGTAGGATGATATGCGTTGCGGAGCCGGTAGTGGTAGCCGCCTCGTCGACGACTCCCTAAAGCTGCTGCCCGAATAGCGCGATGATGCACCGGCGCTGGAACCGCTACGATGCGGAGCTGGCGGGTAGTAAGACGACGACGACGACGACGACAACGATTGCGGTGTCGATGTCGACAATGAACCCCGCCGCCGGCGCTCGATCATTCCACCGCCGTAGTCGTCGTGTCGGTCTTGGCTCTCGCTCTGGCGCATGCCGCTGCCGATGTAGCTGCTGCGTCGGTCCCTGGGGTCCGCCCCCCCTCTCCCTCTGCCATTGCTACTCCATTCCGATTCGCTCTGCACCTCCTCGCGGGTGACATAGCTGATGGGGGGTCGCCCGGCGCCTTCGCGATACCGTGCTCGCCGCTCCTCGCGGTCGGCGTAGACGGAGGTGTATTCCCTGCTGTTGCTGGTGGTCGTGCTACTACTCCCGCCGCTACGGTCACTTCGGCGGACGCTGGCTTTCTCATCGTGCAGGCTCTTCTTGGCCTCCTTTCCGTGGTCCTTGCCATGGTGATGGTGTTCCACCTCCCAGTGGTTTGGTTCGCCGTATATGAAGCCCTTGGGCCAGTACTTGTGGGCAACGAATGTGGCCGCAGCTATCGAACCCAGGAACAGCAGCCCGCCCCTGGTGTGGGAGTGCCTTTTCTCGGCGCCATCCTCGTTATCGGGATCGTCGACGTGATGGTCCTTGGGGCGACGAGGATGCGGGAGTTTGCGGCCTGAGTAGGACGGCGTGCTCTTCCATCGGGATGGCGCGGTGAAGCTGGACGAGGGAAAGGAGGGGGTGATGGGCGTGTCCGGGGGCGTAACATAAGTCGGCATCTTGACAGTATGGTTTTGACACTTGGTTCCTACGGATACTTTGTTCGAGCGATGCAAGAACCGGGGCTGTGAGAATCGAGAATCGAGTATCGCGCGCTATATTTTGACTACTTTGCCCGTCGAGGCAAGGCTTTGAGAGAGTGTTTGTCGCAATGTTCTTGCCCCTCAGCATGCGTTGCAGTGGCTTGTCGAACGTTGGTGGTGATTTGCTGGAGATATCCAGAGCACTATGTACCTCCGGCCCCTTAGGTGCGAATCCATGCAGAAAGGCCGAATATTGGAGCCACTAGGCTGACAACGCAGACGAAGAGAAATAGAAGTCAACGGAAAGAAATGAGGGGTGGGAGGGGGGAGGAGAGGAAAAGAAAAGAGAGATAAGAAAGTGCAGAAACGGCGACACCTCAGACATGACGAGGCTGTCGTCTGCCGCGGTGGTGAACGGGGGATGGGTCGCCGGAAAGGGCGGGTTCTGGAACAAACTTGAGGGCCTGGTTTTGGACCTTTGGTTCCCTCCCGCCGCGCTCAGGTTCTACAGGCCGCCGACCTTGAAACCCCAATACGCGGTGGTCGGTGAGCCCTTCCTTCCAAAATAGCAGCAGGTGAGAGAAGTGTTGTGTAATACCAGGCCAGGGGACGAAATATTACACGCAGCCTGACACCAAGACGATGAAAGGGGGTGGGGCTTGAAACCAAGAGACGAGGCTCTGCTCTGCAAGTTGATTGAAAGCTGGAATGGCAGAAATCGGCAGACTCTGGCGATTGACCGATCCATGTTCGGTTCGTTTGGGTACTTTAGTATTGCCAAACGACGCTTCGATTGAACGGGAATCTGAAATCATTGCAATTAAGCGATTGTGATGGAAAAGGGGGTGGTATGAAAGAGACACGGGATGCTGGTGATCGATAAGACAAGACTAAGAATAGAAGGGATCTGCAGAAACCATGCAGCGAGGGAACAGCGGGGTCAACGGCGGTTGCACGGGAAGAGCGAACAAGCTTTGGATCGCTGAGCGCCACACTGGGTGACCACCAGCGGGAACCAATGTGGCTGTAGGATGCCCTGTTCTTTAGCGGCTCCAATTGTCCTCCAAGCATGCCATGCATGCCACAACTGGAAAGAGTTCGACCCGTGGCAATTCATTCCTGAAACACGGAACCACGAGGAATTGGGACCGATCCGTCCCATCTACCCAGTTCCCAGGTCTCGGTTTGGTGTATGTAGAGTAAGTATGTACATGTACATACACTTCGAGTGCTCCCCAAGAAAAATAAGCCCCCACATTGGTTGTCTTATGCTTAAGCAGATTGCCTTGGCCATGCAAACTCTGGACGCAAGACATGTTTCTCCTTCACATCCCGAGCTGCTCGCAGCCCGAGAGTGCAATGGAAAATATTTGGACAAAGAGGTTTCGCATCGCCTGAAGACAGTGTAATATCAGGGACACAGTGGAGATGTATCATGGGACTTGCCCAGAGGACACACCTCCTGGTGACAAAAATTAAAATAATCGATGTTGCTCCGATGGAGCTATAACAGAGATTAAACTGCCAAAAACAGATACTACATTTGATCTAAGCCAATATATGGCAAAGAGAGCTAAAGAAGAAAAGAAGAAATAAAAAGCAAAGAGTGAAAGGGGAAGGAGTACTTATACGACTGGTTCTTGGTCAGTGCACCATGACTCTCTCGACAGTCAGAACTCAAGCATAATCGTCTTGGCAGTGAGTGAGTCTGAGTGTCTGACTCTTACCCTTGAGTCACAGCCAGGAAGGCGAAACAGGCAGCCAACTTCTCGAGCTGGCCAAATAAAAGGCCGCCAAGCAACTTGTAATCTTTTTTTAGCGTCCCGTCCGGAGACCGAGACCGAGAACGTGTCCGTCCGAGTCGTCCATCTCCCATGCACCGATCCCGTCGGATCTTTTGGCGTGTGGAGCTCGGGGTGGTCTCCCACCATCGAAGGGCGGAGCTGTGGGTCGATTCCCCGACTTCCAACTTCAAGCACGACTAGTAAATATTATGGGGTGAAACGATGTCATACCGTATCCACTCAAACAAAAAAATCACCAAAACCCACAAAAAAAAAACCACGAAAAAAAACCACTAAAAAAATCGCTCCTGTCATTCCTCCTATTAAAAGGTATAGTTAGTGGTCCCACTTTCTGCTTTTCTGAGAACGATGAGATCTGATAAAGGAGCTGTCGTGGATTCCGATTCGCTCAGAGCGGTTTTTGGATTTTTTCAGTGGATATGGTACCTAAGTGTAGAGAAGAGCGGCGGCCATTGCACATTCAGCACCCCGCATTTACGAGTATGAGGGTAATCCGTACATGCAAAGACTACATAGGTAGTTTTGATATCTGAATAATACCCTCGCATGTACATTTGGGTTAGGTTAACCCCGGCTGGTATTCATTCGAGCACCTGTGATTTGACTCTTGACGGATGTTGACGCCGTCTTGTCGGTCCAAATATAAGGACCCGCATGGATCAGCAGCAGATGCTGTCCTCGGCCATCCAGACCCCAATTCGAGATTCTACAAAGCCTGACTCGGAAGGCGGAGAAACAGATCAAAGCTCAAGGCGTTTGTCGCGCCATCATCTCTCTGCTCCCATCGGTTTTCTCTCAATCCATTGATATTGATTTTTTCATGAAGAAAGACGCGTAAAAGTTTTGTCCACAAGTTACCCAACTGCCCACCTTTTACTTTTGTTGTTGCATGTGGCGTGACTCGGGGCAGATCCATCGCTCTTGCAGCTTTTTAGGGGTTCCCCACCTTCCTGTGCATCAGGCAGCGCAACGGCAGCACAGAAGGCGAAGCTTGCCCTGGATTTCGTCCAAACACCTCGAGACAGGCAATTTGTCATGGTAGCCACAGCTCGCGATGGGGCCGTCGCAGACCAGAGCAATGGCCTGCCAACCTACGACGCACACGAGAGACTGACCGAGGAGGGAAAGGACAGCGTAGAGACACAGCAACAGAACGATGACGCTCCACAACCAGGTCCCCAAGACGGCCTTCATGGTCCCCAAGCCACGCCCCATAACGACCACCTTGACGAAGAAGAGGACGACGACGACGACGACGATGGCGACCATGGGGCAAAGAAAGAAAAGAAGCCTAATCTTTTTGCGAGAATCGTCGCAAAACTGGGTCTCGACGCCCCTACTCTAGTCATCATGACCAAGTAAGATTATTGATGCCTCCCGTCACCCCCATGGTCTTTGGGTTTGTTTGTTTTGGGAGAAAAGATGTTAACATGCGCTCCTTGGCACAAAAAGGGGTTCCCTCCCGCCAGCCATAGCCATCGCCATGTGCCAGGCCCCCGCCGTGTCGGCCTACTTCTCGACGCTTGGCTACCTGGTAGCCATTATCAGTGTGCTTGCTATGGCAATCTTGCCCAGGTGAGCCGGTCCGCGGACGAACCCCTTTTCAGTGTCATGGCTACTAAGTTCCGCCTAGGGGGAAATTCCTCATCAACACACTCTTCAGCGTCATTGCTGTCTGCATTGGGTCCGCCATGGCAATGCTGATGCTTTGGTCTGCCATCCGGGCACGTGAAAACACCACGCCGCCTGGTACCCTCAAGCTCTACAACGCTAGCCAGTCGGCAGTGTGCGGCATTTGGCTATTTTTCAACATCTGGTTTTCCAACCTCTTGCGCGCCAAGTTCGCCGCCTTCAACATTCCTGTCATAGTCTACAGCATATTATCCAACATTGCCGCAACCTTTGGTCCTTTTATGAGGACCACCGCCGCCGCCGAGGTCTTCGTCACACAACTCGTTACCTCCATGTTGTCCGGTTTCGCCATTGCTCTGGGAGTCAACCTCCTTATCTTCCCCATCAGCAGTCGCCTTGTCGTCTTCAAGGAGTTCGAGGGCTCCATTGACCTTCTCCGAAAAACAGTGTCTCTGCAAAAGGCCTACCTGGTTAGCATCGAGTCGGCCGACATGTTTGCCGCTGTTACTCAGACCCAGACTATGCTAGAAATGGAGAAGAGGGAAAAGGATAGCAAAAAGAAGAAGCAGAGGCTGACCAAGGAAGCAAGAGCCGCAAAAGCATTGGCCGAGACGACGGCCAAAATGAGGGAGATCACTGGCAAACTACACGCCGATATTCCATTCGCCAAACGGGATTTTGCCTGGGGAATGTTGGATGCTGGCGATCTTAGCGAGTTGTTCAAACTAGTTCGCGAAGTTTACGTTCCCGTGTAGGTTTTCTTCCTCTTTTTCTTTCGCTTTTTATTTCTAATAGCAGCAGTTTGGGGATGACCACGATTATCGACATCTTCAAGCGCGTGTCCGAACATCGCCAATGGAACGTCGGTGACGACGCCCCCGAGGAGCTCGTCGCCGAGAAAGAATTGGAGAAACATGTGTGGAACCAGGTCATGAAGCAGATGCACGAACCATTCGAAATCTTATCGCAAGCTATCGATGAAGGGCTCGAGCATGCAGGGCTCTGCCTCGAATTGATCACTCGACCCAAAGAAGCTTCCAAAAAAGCAAAGGCGGCTTCGGACCTGACCAATGTGGACATTGAGGCACAAGGTCAGACGACGCCCGGAGAGCCCGGGTTTTCTCATGTTGTCACCGAGAAAGTAGAGTCATTCTGCTCCAAAAAGGGCGAGCTGCTGAGAACCTGGGTCGAGGAACGGCGCCTTGCCGATGATGAGGAGGTCCGTAAGCCGGCAATATGCAAATGTAATGCAGACCGCAAGGAGCGGGATCAAGCACAACTTTACATCGTTCTATATATGGAGAATCTGATGCATGCCTCCGGTGAGGCGGTCCAGAATCTCGTCGCCTTCGCCGATGAGAAAGTCGCGGATGGTACAATGTCCAGGAAGCGACTCATCCTACCTGGACTCCACCGGCTTCGCAAGTGGATTGTGGGCATCTTCAACAACGAAGACTCGACGGCCGAACAATCGCCAGATATTATGGAGACCGCCGCCACCATTGTCTATTTCGGAGACGGATACAACCAAAAGAAAGACCCAGAACACCTTCCTCCTGCCACCGCCTGGGAGCATTTTGGGAACGGGCTGCGCAAGGTGTCCAAGTTGTTGGGGTCAGAGGAGTCGGTCTTCGGCTTCAGAGTTGCGTGCGCAACTATGACAATCGGCATCGTCGCATTTTTGGAGAGCACACAGGTTTTCTTCATGGAGCAAAGACTTGTTTGGGCTATGATTATTATTGCTATCGGCATGAGCATGAGTGAGTGGTGGTTTAGACCCGGATATATATGTTCATCCCTGTTTATGCTAACCCCTCTCAGCCTCTGGCCAGTCCTTCTTTGGCTTTATTTGCAGGGTGGGCGGCACCGTCATCGCCATGGTTCTCTCGTTTATCATTTGGTATATTGTCGATGAGTATATCCCTGGTGTCATCGTGTTCCTGTGGTTCTTCGAATTTCTCACTCTTTACTTCCTTGTCAAATTTCCACGGTTCATCCCTGCGGTCGTCATTGCGATGGTCACGGTGGTGCTCATCATCGGCTATGAGCTTCAGGTGATCAACATTGGCCAGGCAGCGGCCGAGCGGACCGGCCAGCCAGTGTATCCGTATGTCTCGCAGCCACAAACAACTTTGCGATGGTCACCAATGACTAACTTTGTAATCAGAATATTCAAGCTAGCGCCCTATCGGCTTGCATGTGTGGCGGGCGGCAGCTTGGTGGCTTTCTTCTGGACCATCTTCCCATCACCTCTCACAGATCGGACTTGGCTGCGTCGCGACATGGCTGCCACGCTTTATCTCATCGCCAACTACTTTGGCGTTGTCAGTTCGACACTCCAGTCCAGCGTCCACGGGACAGCAGGCGATGCGAACACCCCTGGCACACCGGCGCATCATTTGCTCAAGGTCGGCCGAAAGATCTTTGGCAAGGTCATGATGTTGATCCCATCCATGTCGCTGCACTCTGAGTGGCAAAAATATGAGCCAACCATCGGCGGGAAGTTTCCACGTGAGGCATACGATGATATCATCTTGCGAAGCACTCGTATCATGGGCTATCTGACTCTTATGAGCTACACATTAATGCACCCTGCTCTTGGGAAGCCCAAGGACCCTAACGATGAGAAGACGCAGGAGGTGAATGCACCAGAACAAGAGGAACTGACAAAACCAAAGTTTGTCAGCGTCAAAGGCAGCAATCCTGCTTCTCGCAGCCCGTCCATTTATTCTAGTACCACTGACCGAGCTTGGCTTGATGCTCTCGGCAAGGTCCTCGTTGCGCTCGAGCCCGCACACCACACTATCCTCTCCACGCTGACACTGCTCTCCAACTCGCTCCTGTCGGGCCACAGCCTCCCGCCTTTCCTGCCGCTCCCGCGGCCTTATGAGATGACGCGGCGGCTGATCGGGCTGGGCGATGACCCCGCGTCTTTTGAGCCAGAGGCCAATGACAACGCGTCCACGCATCCCGATTGCACAAATCCGGCTGGCTGCCAGCACCTCACAGCGGCTGCGCGTCTCCTCGATCCGCGCAACATGGAGCAGCCGGGCTATGCCGAGTTTGCGGTGCTCCAGGTCTGCAACACGCTCGTGTGCGATGACCTAGAAGGGCTAATGAAGTCTGTGGGCGGGTTGGTGGGTGTCGTGGACTTTAGTTTCCGCCTTGGCAAGAGTGAGTCGAGTTTGAGCTCGGGGACCAGCTCTACCACGGGCGAGAAGGGGAAGGGCAAGGTCGACTAAAAGTCTTTTGTAAATTGGGTTCATCGTGTTGGGTACATTACTGTAAGCGCTGGTGGTGTGAATGGTGGAGATACCCTCTTATATTTCTTGTATATATGGTATATGAACTAGCTTGTCATGTTCTGGCCTCAGCGGCGTTGTGACGCTTGTTCCCAATGCACGTCTGCTAGCGAAATTATCTCAAAAGGGGTGTTGTCTATCGACCCTGTTCAAGCCACAAAAGCATCACGGCACTGGAAAGAGAAAGTTGACCTTGACGAAGTTACAAAGCCCGAGTACGAAGGGGTCCGAAACGGTTATCACCTCGTGAACAACCTTTACGAATGATAATATCAGGAGACTTAACCTCCTGTTTTGCAGCATTACATCTCCATTGTATATATAAAAGTATGTTTGCTAAGAGGTTTTTTCTTCTTTTCTCAGGTTTCTTTTGAACGCCTAGGTACTTTGTTCAGTTCCTTATCGCTGAAAACCGTCGTCGTGTGTTCAGTTTTGGATTATTCTCCCGGTAATTATCCAAACAATCTCAACTTTTTTTTTGTTCTTGGTGTGTTAAGCTTTCACCTCCCGCTTTATGTTCGGCAATTTCTCGGTTCGTTCAGGGGAGGCAGGACATCCAGTAAACGCATAAAAAGGTAGGGGGGTAGGTAATAGAGCAGAGAAGATAAATTTGGCGGTATCGTGATAAACCGAAAAATCCCATCTAGTATATCTAATGTCTAATATCTAACATGTTTGTCTTTTGTTTGTGTATTCCGCTTTCGTCTAAACGTCTAAGTGACTTTTTTCTCATGATCCCCAACCGCCGTTTGCCCCGCTCCATATAGTACCCATATATATACACACCCTCTAATCTATCGAAAGAGTTCAAGGTATGTACGAATATGTATATGTATGCAAGATACGAAATTCTTTTTCTTCTTCTTGGTTCATTATGGTCGTTTGAAGGGGTTTAGTTCTTGGTCGCCCACTTGAGCGCGCCAGGAACGGCAGGGTCCGCCTCGACATACTTGCACGTCGTCCAGGTCTCCCACAGCTGACCAATGAAGGACCGGGACTCCTTGTGGTACAGGGGGCCCAGGAGCTCCTTGATGGCCTCGGTGGCCTCCTCGGCGCGGTAGAAGGGGATACGTCTGCAAACAGTTTGATTAGCTAAACCCTAAGGGAAAATTAGAGCACAAAAAGACCACATACGGGAAAAGATGGTGGACAACGTGAGTGTCAATGATGCCGTGGAACAGATGACGGCCGACGAAGCCAAAGTCGCGGTCGACGGTGGCCAGAGCGCCCTTGACAAAAGTCCAGCCCTCGGCGTCAAAGTGGTGAACATCGGGGTGGTTGTGGTGGAGGTAGGTGATGGCCACTGGATGAAGGTTAGCATCATATAACACGGCATTATGTTTTTGTTTAGAGGATAGACATACCGAGCCAGTGATGGACCCAAAAATACGGCACACCGTACATCAGGAACACAGTCTGCCATCCAACGACATTGGAGGCCAGGTAAAGGCAGTAGGCGGTGATGGCGAGGCCAAGATCGGAGATGGCAATGAAGAGGGCCTCATTGGAGCGGAAGACGGCGCTGGTGGGCTCAAAGTGGCTCACGCGCAGCCAGCCGGCCTCGTCACGCTGCTTGCTCTTGGGACCGGCCGAGACGTTGAAGAGCAGGTACATCTGCCAGCCGGCGATCTGGTGGGCGATGAGCTTGACGAGCTGGACAATGGGGGTGTCCTCGAACAACTCTGTGTCCATGTAGAGGTTGGCGAGGCGGGGCTTGGTGCGGTCGGACTTAACCTGGGGCACAAATGCCATGTCCTTCTCCATGTGGCCAGTGAAGCGGTGGTGACGGTGGTGGGAGAACTTCCAGCTGAAGTAGGGAACCATCAGCGCCGAGTGGGCAACCCAGCCGACCACATCGTTGAGGCGCTGGTTGACCGAGAAGGCGCCGTGGCCGCACTCGTGGGCGAGAATCCATAGACCCGTGAGGATCAGGCCCTGGACATAGCCGTAGGCGATCCAGGCCACGGTGCGGAGAGCAGTCTGCTCGATCTGGGGAATGAAGGTCAGAGCCGCCCAGCCGAAGGCGACGGCCATGGACACATCGCGGACAACGTAGAGCAGCGATCGCGTGGTCGACGGCTCGAAGCAGTGGGCGGGGATGGCGTCTCTGATGGTCTGGATATCAGGGTACACGGGGACGAGAGAAGGCTCCAAGGCCAGCTTGGCTTCGGCACCGGCAGCCACACGGCTTCTCGTCGTCGTCGTCGTCTGAGTCGCGGTAGTCGCCATGGTGAATGAATGGCGGGATGAATAACCTAGAATGAGAGTAGGGGGGGGGGCAGGGAGGGGAGAAAGGGCGAACGAAGGGGGGAGGAAAGGTTAAATGCTCTCTGGGGGCGGGTCGTTTCTTTTTTTTTTTCCTTCCCTTGTAATCTTTTTTTTTTTTGGACCCGAGGGTTCTCCCTCCCTCTGGTTCCCCCTACATTCTCCAGCTAGGAACTGCCCTAGCTCCTCGCGTCGCAGCCAAGCTCGAGCAAGGGAAGAGGAGAAAGGGGAAGACGACGGCTCCACACCTTGACACTCCGTAAGCTCCACAGACGGACTGACAGAGGCAATCCGTGCCCACTGCCCGCCGCGTCCCACGTTCCGATACCAAACAAGCGGAGTGCCGATATCAACATTAGCAACAAGCGAGTCGGGTCCAACATCCATGTTCGGTAAGGGCCGTTTAAGATTGCACGCGCATCCGGCACGGTTCAACCCTGACATGAAATCTCCAACACGTCCAACGCTGTTGGTTGCAAACCAAAGAATCTGGGGGCCTGTCTCCTCTTTTCCATCTTATTTTTTCGGGGGGATGTGGGAGTCAAGGAGCGAATGTCGCAATCGAACCGCAATTTTTGCAGGGTTTAACTGGGTACCTAGTAAGTTCCAGGGGGCTGACCCTCGGCAGGAAATTTTAAAGTGGTGACTTGCTCTGGATGCATCTCAATTCTCCACATGCTTGCTGGCGGTACTGCACTGCCACTTTCAGGAAACAACGAACGAGTAATGACTCTCTGGGCAAGGTAAAACAATGAAAAAGGGAAAGGGTGGCTTACGTTATGCGTGTTGGACGCACGCAATATCAGAAAAGAAAATTATCTGCGCCCCAATTGGTTTTCGACATCGAAGCATGTGGCATGTTTTGGTGCCATGAATGGCATGTGGCATCAAATGGGTTAAAATAAAAAAAGGAGCCCCAGCTTTCACTGACGTCTTGGCTTTGGCGCTAGCAGCGACAGGGGTTTTTATTTTTTTTTCTCCTTTCCTTCAGCCAACAGATTTTCTGTGGTCACACAAAATTGGCTTCTTTGAGCATCTTTTTATGGGGCCACATTCCGAAACAGGGTCTAGATCGGCCAAAACGGTTGAGGACCCTGAATCTGAATCAGGGCAAATCACCCAACCATGCGGTTCCTGTCTCACGTTGCACCGCCACCGCACACAACTTGCACGTGGAAGGGGGCGAATCACTAACCAACACAGGGCGAAAACATGACCTAGGTACAGTCAGTAAACTTTTCTTTTTTGCCTCTGCGCACTCCTTGCCGACTGATTTAATTTAAACGTCAACAATGGTAGAGCCGAGAGATCCAACCCTGTGATTTTATGGTCGAGAATACGCAAATTGGCGACAACCTTCAACCAGTGCTGGGTCGCTTCCGATTGGTCACTTCAAACTTCAACTCAACTCACAATGCATTCCAGTTTGTTTACACATCAGCCAAAACAACCAACATATTCCACCAGGCGCTAAGTAGAAGCATAACGTCATTTTAATTACTACAGATTCAACATGGATCAGTAATATAAAAGTACTTTTAATTATATAAAACCAACTATTTTCACACAGTTTGCCTCTTCAAACCAAACGATATATCGTGTCGTTCACACCTTTCACCTCCTGTGAAAATGAATCGTAAGAGTGAAAGCAATTGCAATAAAATTTGGCATTCCTAAAACATCAGTCACTGCAATGAAAATTCGTTTTCAGCACTATTGATTGAGGACCGACCTCAATTTATATAATATCGAGTGGGAGGAATGGCAAGACACCTGAAGTAATAATGACAACCTAGTAAACACGAAGTATATTTCAACAGAATAAAACCAAACTTGGTGACTATAAAGACGCCTCTCGCCGGTTTGTAATGTACTCTCTCGTCAAACCCCCGTTGGCTAGCAGTGTCAGTATGCGATCGAGCAGAAGGAAGACTACTGAGCAGAACAGGGATGACGGAATAAAGAAAGGATGACAACCTACCAATGGCACGATAAGAGTGGCAAGCGTAGCTCATCCAATCTCGTACACTATAACTCAAATAGTACAAAACATGGCTTGGATAATACAAAACCATAAAGATATGAAGCTCTCAATGAAACAACGGGTCTTTCTCATCTACCTCTTTTTCCACATCTGGCCTCAATTGTCTAACGAGCTCGTACAAGTCCTGCTGTTATTGAACAAGAGGCCACATGTGCGGAAACATTTGACCTATACTTCCCAAATATCAATCCGAAACCTCTCTCTAGTAAGCTCCAAAGCAGGGCCAATGCCTACATATAATTAACACATATAGTTAACACATATAACATTAAGGAACCAGTGAAACAGCTCGGTTGCCATGGTTCTACATGCCGATTCTGACATCCTTTGTCCACTCAGAAAAGATTTATCATGTCAAATGGAAGCACCAGTCTGAAACAAAATGCCAAAAAGTCATGATATTATCAAGATACCACTCATGTTCTCAACACATTTTGTCTTCCTGCTTTTAGCTTTTAGCCAGCTTGATCCAAACAACGAGGCTTCCCGACTTTTATGTTTCTGCTTGTGCAAGAGAAAAAGGACGCGCCTTCTTTCATCCTTGACCTCCCCAGGTTCCTGCGAGGAGCGTGATAGTAAAAAGAAAGACAAAAAAAGACCTCATTGGTCACCCGCCAACATCATTGCCACCGTGATATCTCTTCATCGGCGCCAAGTTTCATCATTTTCCCAAGCAGACCTGCCAGCCCCATCCCAGGCGCCCAGACCTATCCAGGCTTCCCATCAGTTCAGTAGAGAGCCGTTCCTATTTGTTCCTTCATCCACTAGCAAGCCACGTTAGGAGAAAAGAAACACATGTCCCTAACCCTTGATGGTTGATCCTCCCCCACACCATCAAGATTAGAACCGATATCTACACAGTCAGTAGAAGCGCGCCAACCCGTCCCAAAATTGTACATTTTTAGCGAACGGAGTGCGAGAAGAATATTGCTAAGCAAAGATGGCGAACCCCATGGGGTGCATGTGTGCAGAATCTAACATTTGTCAAGTACAGCAACGCCTGCAATAGTCGTGTTTCGAGTCATGGAAAGTCGTCATGGAAAGTCGTCAAGGAATTCGTGAAATCGGGTATGTCCAGTGTTCCCGAACGAGAAGTACATCGCCAAGCAGATTTACGACAGGCGGAACAACCCAACGTTCCGTAGAAATAAAGTCCCTGAAGATGGAGCCAGGTGGTATGTTTGAAGGTGTGGGCGCGCAGCAGTAGGCAGTTCGCGATGGAGCCACAGTTTTTTCTTTTTTTCCTTTTTTTTCTTTTTTTCTTTTTTCGAGTTGTGGATATAATCGTGCAAGGAGGAAGCAAAGCTGACCGCTCTATGCTCTGTTTACACAAAAGAATATCATCCACGTCATGTCAATGTAATCGTTGTACAGTCGGTATACCGCGCAAGAGTCCGAATAGAAATGGGTATTATTTGTCGCCCTCGTTCGAAGATCGAAACGCTTTGACTGTGAGGCGTGTGGTACAGGTCGACGGAGTTTGTTGCCCCTGGGGCGGCTTGAATTTTTTTTTTTGCATGGTGGTTGAACAACGCTTTACTCGGGGGCCAGGATGGACTTCTCTGCCCGTGCTCGCATATGATTCGCGTGGGTTTCGAGACAAGACGTGATCAGTCGGGTCACTATGTTCTCGGTCAGCAATCTGTCCAGGAAAGTAGTTGGGGGAAATGAGCACTTACCAGGCCATACAGCGGATTTATCAAACATGTATGCTGTGACCCTCAAGATCTTCGCTGCGTATCCGGCGTGGTCGTCCATGTGGAGTCTTGCATCCAGGCTGCCATTATTGGAGGCCATGTCCATGTTCATCTTCATCTCAGCCCCATGGAGGATTTCTTGGATCTTCCCGAGTAACTTCGCATCTTCTTCTTCCAGGAGCATGATTGCAGGGACCTGACTGAGATCGACATCGTCTTGACCAATAATCCCGAGATAGCGGCCGACGCGGTCTTGCAACGTGGCAATCCACTCAGCTAGCACTTGGGCGCAATCGAACGCACACATGGCCGACTGCAGCGGCAGTTCGCGGCTCGTCAAGTTCGCGAAGGTGACGCCAAGTTTGTCCGAGAATGAAAGGGACTCTGCTGCAAAGAAAGCAGCCTTCCTGAGATGCTTTTCCCTCCGCGATGTTGATCGGCTGGATGACTGTGATTGTGATTGCGGCTGCAAAGGCTGTTGCGTGAGGACAGGGTTGATGGTGCCAGAGGCAGCGACCTTGGAAGCGGCGAACTCGGGGGAGGAAGACTGCGTCGGGGGAGAGTCGGTAAGGAGAGAGTTTGCCCCCGAAGCGTCGGATGGGTCCGTGATGGCCGAGTCCGTGTTGGATGCTGGCGAGTGCTCGGCATGCTGGATGATCTCGGAACCACGGGCCAACTCCTCTGCCATTCCATCCCAGTCCCGCTGCCAGAACTTCTCCTTGGACCGAGAAAGGTTGACAAAGAGACGAACATAGGCGAGGTCGAGCAGCGGGATAGCATCCGCAGAGAGCGGGCCCATGCCAAAGGGGTTTGGGCGTTCCGGGCTGTGGTGTGGATTGTTTGCCCAGGCGGCATGCCATGCCCGGAGCGCCGGCTCGATGTGTCGGTGCATCTTTTCCGTTTCCTCGTTGGTCCAAACCTTGTTGTGATGGCGCTGGCGGGTCTCCCAGATGTAGTTGTGGAGCGCATTGATGAGAACCAAACAGCCAAAGGTGGATGGTTTTAAGTTGCTCTTGGGGAGATCGTTGAGATTAACCGCCGAACCGAAAACCTGAAGGTGGTTATTTAGCGCCAGCTTCTGCTGTGTCTCGTTCGTGCGAAGAAGCTCTCCCAAAGCATCGTGGAAAGTCATCCGGTTGTGGTTAGCTGCCAACACCCCGCCCTTGGCCTGGAATCCTTGGCTGCTCTCGGCAGCAAAGAAGTCCTCGTCACACGGAAGGTCCAGCATGATCTCGGAGTTTGTCAGGGCTGGGGTCTGATTGTACGCCGACACGAGCATGCTGGAGAGAATGAATACGGCATAGAGGGCCCGTTTCCGCTCCTCCATGGCCTTCCAGCGAAGCCACTCGGCCTGGTCATCCGCCTCCTTTCTTGCGGCCCCATTCCAGCTACCATCTGCATCCATCATATCGATATCCTTAATGGACGACTCAACCCGGGCTGGCCGCAGAAGCTCTGCCGCTTGCGCCAGACTTACCAAGGCAGCAGCGTGGGTTGATGCGATTTCCCCGGACCTCTTATCCCCGCAATTGTGGCCATACACGACATTGAGAAGCATTGCCTGAACTAACCAAACGGGTGTCTCGACCGAGTTTTCCTGCTGCTGTGAATTTTGACCCGACATGGGAGTTCGCCGGAAGTCTGCCTTTCTTACGTTCGCTTTTCTCCTCTCGTCGAGATACAGCTGAATCATCTTCTTGGCCAACCCAAACAATTCCATAGACGATTGATGCTCCATCTCATAAAGGGCACCAATTGCCGCCATTGAGAGAAGCAAGCACCCGCTCCCACCAATGCCACTGCTTCGTCCGTTAGCTGACTGCGGGGGGGTCTCGAACGATAGCGTCGGTATGTGGACAAACGGCAGGTGGGGGTGGAAATAGCGCAGGTAGGCCCCGACATATCGCTGGAGATCGTGGGTGCTCGGGAGGTTGCTGCCCTGATCGGAGGAGTTTGCAGTCGTCGGGGGCTGTGTGGACAATGGCGAGGTTGGCGTTGCGAACGAGGGTCTTCGTGCACCAAACTGGGAAGCCTGGGAGGTCGACAGGGCACCTAGGATGGCATTTCTTGTTGAATCAGTGATTGTCGAGACGGGTAAGGTGCCATGATTACTACCATTCATCGAGGACGGCGTCTCTGGTCCGGCACCAAAATTGAGAGCTTGGTTCAAGTTCTGACTGTTCAGGCCCGAGATGACCGAGGGGCTGAGCGAGCTCATCGAGGGTGGAGGTGTCGAGAAGTACGTATCGCCCATGCTCTTTGACGGCTGGGGCTGCGGAGATAACGGAGCACCGCTCAGCAGGTCTGGAAAGACAGTGCCGCCCATATCAAGCGAGAACGGGTTGGACATTTGCGGGGGGGCCATGATGCTAGGCGCCCACATGGAGCTCGACCCCGCCGCGCCAATGTGATGGTTCGACCCGTCCACCATAACGTCGCTGATTCCGCTCTGGCTGGTAGTGCTGATGGCAGAAGGCGAAGAGCCGTCGATGGCGTTCTCGTTGTGGCCCGTGTTGAACGACAATTGATGGTCGAAGCCGTTCATCCAATCGAAGCTATCATCCAGGTGTTGGCCAGCAGACAGGTCGGAGAGCCCGTGCGGGAATGGAGACATGGGGTCCAAGGCCATCGACGGCGGCGAATCGTTGTAGTGGAGAGCATTGGGGTTGATGGTGGACCCAGTGGGGGCACCAAACAGGAGACCTTCGAAGTCAAAGTCGGTATTGAACGCCATGGGAGGTGCGGTCCGCATACCTCCCCCCGAGAAGTCCATGCCGTTGATGCCGTGGGTCTCGAGCTTCGGCAGGCCATGGGCCACGCCGCGCTGCACCATTGCCGAGGCCATGCCAAAAGCATGATCAAGGTTGTGGTGCATGGGGAGGCCGACGAGGCTGGCATGGCGGCTGTGGGTTGGCGGCATGCCTCTCGAGACATGAGCAGTGGCGGCGAGCATTTGCATGGCAGCGCCGTCGACGTGGCTGATGGTGTTCGCCCGGGGCCTCATGGCGGCGGTTGTGACCGCAGCTGCAGCAGCATTATTGGTGCCGGCCACGCTGTTCTTCCGCACTCGGCTACCTGGGGTCGCTCCGCTGGCGCTCTCGCGGCGGTTGCGTGGGCGAGATGAGGGGGTTGTGGTCTGATGAAGCTTCTGCTGGTGCCGCAGAAGCAGATCTCGACGAGCAAAGCATCGTGTACATTCGGGGCACTCGAACGGCTTCTCCTTGGTATGGGACCGCTCATGGCGCTTCAGATGCTCTAGGCGGGCAAAGGAGCGCTGACATGTTCCACAGACGTGCGGACGAGGCTTGTCGGTCTTGGGCGGAGGGAAATTGGCAGGCGTCTTGGTGTTCACGGTAATCGTTGACGCTTTAGGAGTTAAGTCCACTTCCGTCAGCTAAGTCCAGCATGTCGCGCAGCCCCGAGAACCCAAGGAGAGAGCGTGTAATTGCGGGGAGGGGTTGGTTCTCTGGGCGACGCCTGGCTGGTACAACTTACCAACTTCATCACCGGCGGTGGGCGCACTGCTAGCAGCAGCCGCAGGAGACGTGGTCGGGTTGGACATGGCGGCGGCGGCGGCGACGGCTTCGAGCTTGCTGCCGGCGTCACTCGATACGGTCATGATCCTAGAGGTAGGAATTTGGGTTTGAAGACGACTCGACTTTGTGCGGTGGGACGGAGGGGCAGACGAGAGCGAGAGCGGGAGGAGGAGCGCAGGTGGAAGTCGGAGGAGGGGTGTCAAGTTTCAGTGGTGGGGGAGCAGCAGTAGGAGCAGCATCAGCAAGCAAGCAAGCAACCTTGGAACAGCAGCAGCGGGCACGAGGGAGGCAGCGACAGCGGCAGCGGCAGCGGCAGCGGAGTGGTGGGGATCAAGCTAGGACCTGGAGGTATCAAAGCCTGAAGAGGGAGACAGGGTGGAGGGGCTCGACGGCGCAGTCGATGGTCGCATGCTATTCCGGCACACTTGCTAGGTCCTGTTGTCTGTTCTCTCGGCACGCTCGAACTCTTTGCTCGACGATTTCAATCGCATCCCACTCGAGCTGGTTGGTAAAGTTGAGGTGAGTGGTGGTTCGTTCAAGTTGAGTAGTTGCAAGAGGCGAAAGCACTCTTGTTGGTGGGCTGGCTGGCCGGGCTTCAGGTGGGAGGTGCCAGGAGTGGGCGAACCACAGGAGCGAGCGAGGACTGGCCCGAGCTACTAGGAGGCTAGAGTTCCTGGGCTGCCCGAAGCGGTGCGCTGCGGCGGATGGCGAAATTGGGGTGCTAGGCCTGGCGCGGGCGAATGACACTGGCAGGCAGGAGGCCAGCAGCCAGCAGTGGGACAGTACAGTGCGGAACTCTTTTAGGCGACGAGCTTCTGGGGCCCTGGTCGAAAAAGACGCCCAGGGCCTGGAGGGAATGGGTACACCCTGGCGGGGCGGGGCAAGGAGCAAGGGAGCCATTGGGGCCTGCGACGCACCATCGTTTGCTCGGCCGTCCCTAGGTACCAGGCAAGTACCTCGATTACGGAAATAAAGAGGGCGATCGGCCACCCGTTTCGCGCGAGCACCCCGTTAATCTCGAGTCAACAGTACCTGCCTGCTGGAGTTGCGACCCTCGCTGGACCCTGTCTGCACTTGGCGGCGAATGGTATGCAGGCGGTGGAGACCTGTCTTTTGCGCATTGCTCGCTAATTGGTCCGTACTGTGAGTCAGAGTACGGGTACCCACGCTGTAAGCCGGCCAAGGGACACTCAACAGTCACTTTCATGTTGCTTGCACACACGACGTTTGGCGTGTGAATTGAAGCGGCGCTCGGGTTTATTGGCCGGCGGATCATGCTTCAAGCTCTTCCCATCATCAGGCTCGGTGCGAAATGTTTCAAAGGGGATATATGAATTGGTTTTCGGAGACTGGCAGTTAACTAGGTAGGTTAGTCTTTTTTTTTTTTTTGGGGGGGGGGGGGGGGGGTTTACAGGCAATACACGAGTATAAAGATTCTCCGTCGACCACATTTTCCGGGAAATTCACCACCAACCGATGCCAAACCCCAGCCAATTGCACGGTCGCTCCCACGTTCGTTACCAGGTGTGTGTGGGCGAATGTGTGTGAATGCATGCATGCGTGCGTGCGTGCTGTGGGGGTGTAGCGTTACAGTACGGAGCAGTAATTAAAATT
>JAPDFK010000476.1:0-28035 GCA_027569635.1 Lasiosphaeriaceae sp. G1095 | reverse complement strand
GCGTGTGCGGTCTCGCGCCACATTTCGTTGTTAAAAATTTGACATATTTTGTTTTACAGTGTTACACACACCGGTGTTTGGGTGTTTGTTTTGTGTTTTTTCACCACTCCCACTTTTTCTCACCACCCCACCCCCCCACACAAACTTTCGGTCTCTGTTTTTATTTTAAAACCCCCCCCCCCCCCCCCCCCCCCCAACTTGTTTGGAAACAAAACAATAAAATCTAAAATCTCCTTCCAGCCACGGAGAGCCCCTGGATTCTTTGGCAGAGAATACACTGTCTGTTGTACTTAAGGTACTCCTGCTACCGGCTCAGATATTGTAAGTCTACCGTTACAATCTACTGCTATAACATATGTATAAATACCTTGTGTAATTCTTTTTAAATAAATATTCAATTAAAATTAGGGTCTCTTATTTTTTATATGCTGTATATTAAGAATATGCTTTGGTAGTTTGACTTTCCCCCCCTCGCAAAAAAGGAGGGAGGTTGCATAGATTGATTAGCCAGTCTCCTCCTTCATGTCGCAGTTGTGAACCTTAATTCCGCATTATAACTTGTGCAGAATCCGAGACCAAGTCTATGCTCCATCGTGTTACTAGAGGCCGCTGGTTCGAGCCACACTCTGACCATCCAAAAGTTCCGATGTCTTACGGGGTGCGTATGTGTTGCACTTGAGGCTCCTGCTCTTGCCACAGGGCGAGAGAGGCTCCTCTTTTGTTTGTTGGACACGAACACCGTTGCATTCCAGTTCAGGCAGTCACTGGCCCTCCCAGCCGAGGATACCTTTCGGAATGATACGTCTCATCCTCCCTTCCGATTTGCCCAACATCAGATGTGCAGTATCAGGCTTCCAGAGCCGCATGGAGTTTGGAGGCTGTGCCAAGTAGGTCAAGAACGCCTGCAGATTGCTGAACCATCCACCATTTCTCTGCTCAGCCTCGACCACCCTGTGACTCTTAACTTTTTGGCCTGAAGTGTAGGTGAGGAAATATTTTAAGAAAGCCCAACAGCCTCAGCAGTGACAACAAAAAACTCCAGTTTGGCCTCCGCAACTGCATGCCATCACTACCTACCTTTGGGTACGGTGAGGTGTTCGGTTGACTGACCCCCTCTCCCAAGGAAACTGGAACTGTGTGTCAGGACTATCATTTGGTAATAGCGTCATTATCTTTCGGGTTTGATTGTGTCATGCTGATCAAAGATGACGCAAAACCGCCAATACCCCCCCCCCCCCCCTTTTCCCGCCTATGCAGGAACCACCATGACCGACCAGCTCATGTCTCGAGTATGAGGGGGGGAGTTGTCTGTACCTATGTACTACATGCATCTGCACAGTGTGTGTCCCGCGGCTCGTCCGGCATGCGCCGGTCTCGTTTTCTGACTACGCGTGGTTTCCAGACTGTTCCTTTTCTTTACTTACAACGCAGAAGTTGACACTCTATGTGACGGAATCAGATCGTGACCCTCCTCACCCCACATCTGCGTCGAGGCTTGAGAAAGGCTTGGAGGAGCGTTCTTGAAGACAAACTTATGACGCATAAACTTCAGGCAACAGGCTCGGAGATTTCGCCGCCCAGTCTTTCCTATCGAGAAATACGTATATTGGCCTCGATCCCTTCGACTCGTTGGTGGCGTGTATTTTACTGACTTGAACTACCTAGGTGTTGACTGTCAGCAATAACCCAATATGCCATCTGGCGGGGCTTTCTTTGGGTTTCTGGAAATGTCCTTGAAGAGTCCTTCTTTTGGTGGTCAACGGTGAGTCGGTCTACCCGTGGGTGGTACCGTGATACTGACAATGTCTTGTGGCTACAGATATGAGCAAGCCAGCCGTCGTCGTTGGCTTTGCAGGTGCGTCTTTGACTCGGAGCACAGTTCTTTTCTCGCAACGCGGCCTTCCACACGACCGCACCTGGAGTGGCAATGTCTTCGCCACTGGATTCAGCCCCCCCTCCCTGGGCCAGGCTCTTCTATCTCGGAGGCAGTTCACATATCAGTCGCCAAGAGGGACACAGTTGACACACTTGATGGGCCGGAGCATTCATTCCGGGGCAACCCGACTGACTGGCCGGTACCGGTATAATTATCGGCAACCACGCAACCATTCCAAGCAGCCATCCACTGTGAGTCCCAGTCTTAGTGGTAGGCATGCATGAGACTTTGGGTCTGGTGGGTAGACTCAAATCCCGCTTCAATGTGTGTGCAACTTTTGATCAACCAACGACGTGGTGTTCGACGTTTAACCTTTCGCTTTGCTGCTCAATGTCTGCTCAAAATTTGACGCCACAATATGTCATGCGGCCAGGTTGGAGAACTTGTCCCCCTTAGACCCAAGCTGCTATGAAAGCAAGGCCCGTGTGGCTAGTATGACGCAAGTACCGGCATCAGGTCCGATGCTTCGGAAAATCTGGCAAACTTTAGCAAGGTCATCAACACAAAGAGGCTGCCGCTTGCCATGCGCGGCCAAAGCAACTTCTTAAACCATGCATGACCAGAGATACTTGCACAGGCCTTGGTTCAGCATAAGAGCAAGTCGAAAGATGACGAGAACTTTAAGTTATCAACCATCAACATAGACCACTGCTTGACTCGAATCATTATTAGACTTGTACTTCCAATGTCCTGTATGTATATAATTACCACTGGCAATATGTCCGACTCTAGCAGCCCATCAGAAGAATCCCAAACTCCCGCTTATAAAAGAAATCTTTTTTTTAAAAAAAAAACATACAAGGCATGCCACCCCCGTCCCCTCAGAGTTTTTATCCAGACTCAGTATGTAACTGTGACTGCCTTTTTTGACGTACCGCCCCGCCCGTCCATCTCCTGGACCAGGTTCTCAAACATCCACTTCCCAATGTCCTCGCGGCAGATGGTGTACCCAATGGCTTTGCTTTCGACCTCGGCGCGGACGGGATCCTCGACGCCGACTCTGACAGGCCTGTATGTCTTGGGCCCATCCGTCATGAAGCTCGGGCGCACCAGAGTCGATTCCTCGTCGGACGACGCGATCAGGGCTTTCTCCATGGCGCGCTTGTCGGCGTGCGGTTTCGCGAGAAGAACGTGGTAGATGGGCACGATGGCCAGCGGGATGTCACGGCATACGGGGCTGACGCCCGTAGAGCTGATGGCGATGATGCGCGGGTGCTGCTGATTCCTGGCTGTTACGGCCAGAAGCGCCCTGATGCCTGTCTCGCACACGGTGGGGTCGTCTATCCCAAACGTCTTCAAGTTGAATGCGCGCCGCCAATGGAGAAGACGACCGTGTCGACGGCGTTGGCGAGCACGCGCGCGAGGGCGTCAACGTCGTGGGCGTTGCCCTGCTCCAGGCGGAAGGTGGGGAGCTGCTGCTCGGCGGGTGTCAGCTTGCCGGCCAGCTTGGACGGTGTTCGGCAGAGCGCAATGCAGCTGTGGCCAAAGGCGAGACTGCGGCGGAGGACAGAGAGGCCGCAGCCGCCAGTTGTGCCGAGGAACAGGATGGTCTTGGTCGAGGGAGGGAGGGAGCCATGCTCATAGTTGAGAGGAGGGGGGGGGGTTGTCGTGTGTATTTTGGCCAGTGGTTTCGGGGGGATGTCTGCTGATGTAGAAAGCGCCGCTGGTACCTGCGTCGAGAAGGGGTCCATTTTGTCGGAGGTGAGGTAGGTATCGCCGCCTTTTATGGGTGTCGTTGTTGTCGAGTTCTTCTGAAAGATTCGTGCATCGGCGACGGACAAAAGTTGAGAGAAGGAGCTCTCAGAGCTGCCGCAAGCAAGCATGGCCCTTCACATTGGAATGCCCCATCCACTGTGGCTTTCTATCTAGAACATGGCGCGCCATTGGTTCACACCACAGAGAGGGGGGAGGGGTCAAGCAGTTGTTAAGGCTTTGCGCCGACTTACACTTGTTTACTATCAGATGTGGGGCTCCCTTCCCTCAGCATTCAGATCCTTTTGCGCCGCCTCGGAGGAATGAGATTAACAACAGCCAGCTAGGCGGCTTCCGGCTTTTTGGCTTCAGTTCGGGTTTGTGGCGAGCATCACCTCTTTGCACTCTCGTCATTCAAGACAATCCTTCCTTATCCATGGCGTGGGCCCTTGCACAAGAGACCTTGCCTACCCATCCGTATGTACCTAGTAGGTCGGTAACTAACTTCCAGGGGGTTTTAGTACTTCACAACGCTATCAAGCGGGTGTTGGCATGGAGTTTCAAGTTGACTCTTGCTCAACAAGGCCATGATGTTTATTATGGTTTCGCAATAGTTACTTTGTACTTGACCACATATGAGGAAACTTTTCCTTTGCAGTTGAGATAATCAGGACCTTGGTTTGGAAATTTTATTTCCTTCCACACTGAGCACTAGACTAGTGCGACCCATGACGGGTATGTACCAAGGAGGTAATTATTCTAGAAGATTAATTCCCACTACATCCCAGCACCGAGTAAATTCGAGGCAGCCAGTCTTTTATCAACCTTCATGCCGACTTTGACAAGGAGCTGGCGAAACAGAGCTTATGGAATAATTCGAGTCTTGCAGTAATAAGGTAGTCACAGCTGGACTTGAAATAAGCTGCGGCGCCATCGGGCAGGGGTTGTACAGCAGCAGCATCTTGATCAAATTCTCTTTTCATTGCGGTGTCCCCATACTATCTACTTTAATTTGATGTCTTCCCGCTGAAGCAGGGGTCGTCTAGGAGCGGAGACATGAAATGCATGGGGTAGAAACTGAAAGAACGTCAGGACAGATATTCAGCAACTTTCTCTTAAGGTTTGAACATCGTTTTGGGAGAAGCAGGGTTATTTTGTTGCGTGGTTTTGACGTGGATTAACTTGCGAGTTACCTCTTCGCAATTGATACCACAAGTACCATACTGTAAACTCTCCATCTCGCTTCGGAACTTGTTTGACAGGGAATTGTTTTTCTTTCTTTTTTTCTTTCTTTTTTGCTTCGGAATCACCCTCTCGAGAAGTTTTCACTAGCACAAATCATATTGGGATCCAGTCACTCAAGTTGATAGATGGAATTTGAGTGAATTTGTTTATTGCCAAGGCAAAGGGAATGGTATAAAACGCGTGATGGTCAAATGTGTCAACTCCAGTCCACTCTCTTTGCCTCACTGGCACCAAATCTCCTTCTCCCAAGGGAATGATTTGTCCAATGGAATGACCATTACGAATTGGGGATATACAAGTAGGGAATACTTTTCTGAATATGAGGCGGGGGAATTCATCGCAGATGTGGCTCGGTGAAGGGGTTCTCGGCGGTGTGATATCCAGGAAAGACCATCGCCGGCCCACGGGCTTGTGTTTTTCGAGACCATCCACGTCTACCTCTCCACAGTTATTGCCAATCTGAGCCTTGATATCGTCCGCAATCTGTTTGGGGCTCTGGTCTTCAGCGGCATTCGAAGGTGAACAGAGAACCCTGTCGTCATCGGCGCAACAAATGTCTGCGGCCGACCATTTTCCAAGTCCATGGATCACTAATCCTCGCTCAAACTCATAAGACCAATCAAGGACCGTCACGCTCTGCTTACCTAGAAAGAAAACAAGCACAGTGAGTATTGGTGAGCAAGATATGTTATTAAATGCTTGATGCACAGTGTTCCAGCCTACTCATTCTGCCTCTTGATGTTTGACAAAGGAACTTGGGCTCCCATTTCTTCCTTTGCAAAAGTTCACGCCACATGTTGATGCTCTTCACCACTCGGCGAGCGGAAGTTTTGGGCTGAATGTTGAAGGACATAATCATATCCAGCATAGCGCGGAGCATACTCGGAAGGTGGACACTGACGTGGGCGATGATGTTGCGACTAGTCCTAGTGGCCGAATCCGTCAGGATTTTAAGACTGCTCCCCACATTGGTGCGACCAAAGATTTTGTTGAACATGGCTGCTGGAGATGAGTTCGGGTGTTATTTTGTGACAGGATAAGAAAATTAGAGGAAGAACTGTTTTGTAACGGGACAAGAAAAGGAAAGCAAGATATTAAATACTAATTTACATAATCTTCATGAGCAGTAGTCTTTGCAGTATCAGGCCTTTACCTGGAAGTCAAACACAAGAAAAGTTGAAGTGAAAAGGAATACATTGTGTGTGGGATGGTAAATTCTGCTCGAAAATCCATCACAAACTGGAACTGAAATGGTAACAAAGAGCAAACCTTGGAGGAGATAGTTTGTAAAAACCAACCGCGCGGTTGAGGATGAAGATCGAGCGTATTTATCTAGAACTACGAATGAGAAGACAAAAATCCTAGCAAAGTTTCTTATTCATCATCCCGTACCTCGGTGATGAATGCCCTGCAAGAGTCGAAGACGTATTTTTTCCGTATACTCCACCTCAAGATGCACATTCTCATGTTTGAAATGCTCAAATATAGAGAAGAAGTCAACAAGGCACTGACACCTCACCTTGAATATGAAATTTAAATTCTTCGTTCATTTGACGTCATTTGTTCAAAACTGAAAAAAGCAAAGAAATTTCTTTTTTTTCGCATATTATAACTGATGACCTATCGCGACTCGCCAACTTGGCTACCGCCACCCACCTTTCCTAGACTTCAGTTTACGTATTGCGATGCGCGATATTAATGTGCGACTTTAGATTGTGATTGATTTAAGCATCTCCGTGGTTGTGAGTAGACGACTTGGGCCGAATGATTGAATTTCTTTTTTTGAAAAAGTCGAGTTTACTACCACTAGTAGTATACAAGGAGGTAGCTACTTGATTATGAATACTTGGCAATTCTAGTGCAGTCAGGTAGTGTTAGCAGAAGAGTATTACAACCCAGGTAGTCACTGTATTATAAGTTAAAAAACTAGCAGATCATCGCCTACCTATGTAGGTCGCTATCGCTGTAAGGGTTATTGTAGTTTTGAAGGAATGTAGTATAAATTAAGTCTATTGTCTTAAGTGCACTATATAAGGTATATTGGTAGGTGTCTAGTCATCAGACATGGTGGTCATGACATAATGTTTTGTCGTGTTGTATGAGGCAAGTCTCTTTTATACACAGTTTACTCTGGGTGAATAAATCTTCCAAGGTCCTTGGTGCTGGTTGGAGGCTCTTTGTGTCAGGTTTCCTCTCAGTTCATTTTTACTTCCGCTATAATCGCAAACCTTGACATCGCGAAACCTTAACATTGTTGGGTTTATTTCAAGAACTCGCTCGGGAAATAACTTTACCAGATTCCATTTGCCTAGCAGAGTGAATAACAAAGGTTGGGTTTCCCCGCGGGCCAAGCCGTAAGGTAACGACTTGAAAATATGAATGCACATTATACATTCTCAACAAGAATCACACACATTCTGTCCTGGTTCGGCTTCGTTCGTGAAGCAGAGGGCATCCTCATTTTGGCAGGAACATTGGCTCTACATCCCACAAGTTGGATCCCATAAGTTAACTGAGCCAAGCACGAGTGTTTGACTCTTCTGAGGTGAGGGGCTACGACTGTCTTCTTGGCAATTGTGGACACCAAGTCCTAACTCCATTCCAGTATCAGCTTGTGCTTCAGGTTCGGCTCCGGCTCAAGCTCCTGCTCAAGCTCCTGCTCCCGACTCTTCTAAGACCAGGAATGATCGGAGACGATAATGTCAAAGGGTTCAGGGGAATGGCAATAGACTTGCTCAAACGAGGTGTTTGGAACGAAAATCCATTCGAGATCCAATGCCTCGTCTTTTGTCATATCAGGAGGCTCCGTGAGAGCATAGCCAACAAACGAGGTGTTTGGAATGACAACCCATTCGGGACCCAATGTCTCGTCTTTTTTCCTATCAGGTTCCGGGAGAGGATGGAAAAGAGACGAGATATTTGGAATGGAAATCCGTTCGGCCTCTACTGTCTCGTCTCCTGTCTTATCAGGCTTCGGGAGAGGATGGCCAAGTGGAATGGTACTACAGAGGTCCTGAGGAGACCAGCTGGCAAGCCCATGGGCCATGATTCTATGGAGGCGGTTGACCACTCGGCCGTGGCGCTTCTCTGGATTGGGATCAGTAAAGGAATGCTGGAAAAAAGGCTGAGAGATGCGTGGGTAACTTACTCAGTCTGCCGTGCAATGTGTGGTAACTCGACTTGGGCTCCCACCGCTCATCACCGGTACCCAAGAAAGGGCGTTGAATATTGATGTTTCTCTTGCAAGCTGTCGTCGACTCCTTTGCTGATGTGGACAATGCTGTGCCAAAATTTGTAAAGCCTCATGTTAGGACAAGTATGAAAGCATAAAAGTGGGCCACCCATGCAAGGGGGTTCAAAGCATTGGATACCTAATTTGGCGTACCCTTGAGCATATTCTGTTCGTCTTCGGTGCTCCGTTGGGTGCAGTCTAGTCCTCGGGGTCTGTCTTGATCATCTGGATTCGGCTTGGAAAGCTCGCGGTTCATTTCAGTCTCCCACGAGAATCGACTCGGTTTCAAGTTGAGATTGAAGTTCATTAGGCGAGCGGAATCGTTCAGTTTCTCGGGAAGTGAGTGGTACCTCAGGAATTCATCTACGCGGTATAGGAATTGGCGACAGAGCGCGGGGATTTCTGGAGGTGTTTCGTCCACCGGTATCTCCTTCCACTGGCAGGACCGGCGCCCTTCATTGGTGTTTGAATGAGGCAGCATGATATTCGCCATATTGAAGAATAGGGTCGATTATGGGTTCGTAATCGTATTGTGGTGTGAGAGTTGTTGGTGAAATAACCCCTGCCAAAAGAATCGTCGGCCGACAGGATGATGGACGGGAGAAGGATGATGGAAGAAAGAGAATCAGCAATGGAAGGCAATGGCAACAGTATTTATGAACTTGAAAAATTGAGTTTTGGAGTCCTAGATAATTTTCGTTGCCTCCCCAGCAAAATCTATTGGAAAGGAGTTAGAAGAACACCCGGTTATGCTTCCAGACTTGAGGGGGGGGGCTGACCGCGGACTTGAATCGCTCTTTGTAAAAAGGATATCACGACTGTGGGGCATATAGAAAAGTGCAAAAGAATAACTCTGTTGTTCTCTCAGAGTTCGAAAAACATGGAAGCTGTGCATTCGTAACTTGAGTCACACAAGATCCCGCCCCGCGAGAAGGGCCATGTTGCCACGCATCCCGACCGCCATTGAGTGTGGTGTATAAAGGCAGCTTCGCACCGGCCGCATATGGAACCCAAAGATTAGATCCAGGCTCGCTTGATGTATTGCGAATGCTCTCTGGTGTTTTGGCGTCCTTGCTCTCTGGCTCGGTGGCTACAGGCTTGACAAATCTGAACTTAATTATTCGAAAACAAAAACACGAAAACCAACGTCAAGTATTCTAACTTTTCTGAAATTATTGGTATCTCCGACTCTAAAACCTACCTAGGCGTGGAATGGTAAAACAAGAGCTTATCGACGTGAATACCACAATGAAACAGAAGCTTGCTACGTACGCTATAGTTTGAGCGTCATGAGTTCACCCGGACCAAAGGCAAGACCACTTTCAAGGCTGTTCTTTCATTAGGGTTGTGCCGTGAAGCAGCGAGAAAGCCAATCGCAGGCTATCGGGGTGCCTGGTCTAGCTTTTCACCCCGCATGCTGTAAACAAACCTTCTGGTCCACGTTGTGTTACTATTTTCCAATGGCAGAGGTCGGAGTAAAAAATTGCCCAAGATTGGGAAATACTGCTTGGGGATTCGTGCATGAAACTCTAAGTCAAACTCAAATACAAGTACAAAAGACCGGGATTTTCTCAACTTTTCTTTTATTATTCTTCTCCCTTCCTTCCTCTTCTCTTCTTTTCGTTTTTAATGCTGTCTGCCTGCCTACCTAGGTAAGGCACATTCTTTTCGTCTTGGAACCGCTCCTGCCTCCCTTCAAGTTGTTGTCTAATTACATCCTCGTATTGAGCGGCCGCGAACACTCGGGAATATTGCGTCGCCAACAAGCCAAAGGTCACAGGCCAGGCGGGGTGTTGCAGGATGTCTCGTCTCGCCAGGTGTCGACCCCAACCGCCCTCTACCTATATTCACAAGGTCATGCAGCTGACATTCTCCTAGGTAGCATTGCCAGAGAGCACGAGCTCGAGGAAGCAAGAGGCAGCAGGACACACCACAAGTGTGGGATCACTGCCCTTCTGTTCCTCAGACGATGATGTTCTGGTTCCGACGGACACACGATATCGAATCCGAGTACGGCAACCAAGACTGTGTGTCGAATGGGGAGCACTCACGTTTCACTACATTGGCCCATTCAAGAAAGGGGGGGGGGTCCGGCGGGTGCTTGAGCCCTGACGTGACGTAAGCTTCTTTCTTGTGGAACAAGACGAAAGAGGCATGCCGAGACAGACTTCCCCAGTTGGGATGGGCAACCGAAGTGTGTGGTATCACTCGTTCCGAATCAGGCTTGCTTGACCTAAGCGGTTTATCAAGAGACTGAATGGGAAACTGATAGAGGAACCATGCATATCGAGCTCCATGACGACGGTGTGAAGGGAAGGGAAGGGAAGAGGAGGGAGGGAGGGGTTGCTGCTTCGTGCATGATCACCATCATGGCAGGATGCGGGGAGTTCCCTGGTTCCCGTGTCATCTGAACAGATGGACAACGGCGGAATCTCTGTTGGGTTGCTGGAGGAGGGGGCGGCCGGGCGGGCGCGCGTCTCTCTGTCTGCCAGTCAGACTGACGTAAACGTCCCTCTCCATGCGCCGCCATGTCGTGTCCCATGTCAGGCGAGCGCGCACGCCAGCCAGGAGAAGTTCTTCTTATCGTTGGCCCCCAAGACCTCGAATGCCGAAGTTGCCCACCCTTCCCTTCCGCCCCATGACCAGTACTGGAGAAGAAGCAGGGACAGGGTGAGAAAACGGGTAGCAGAGGGAATTCGCGGGGAAGATGTTAGTCTGCGGCCCTTATGCGCGTCCAAGGCGATGACCCAGTGGGGCCGAGAGCCCCGACAGAGCGACAACGGCTTTGTGGGTCGGCAAATGTGTTCTTGGTTTCCTTTTCGGACTCCTTCTTTTTCTTTTCATTTGTCTTCCAACTACTATAATTGATGAACAAAACATGGATTTGCTGTCTTGTCTGGGCTGAGTTGGTTTCTACAACAACTAAAGGGGCGACAAGGTACTGACTGTACTTAAGTACTGGGTATTTATTGAGGTATTAATTTTAAATAGCGGGTGGCTGTTGCTAAGGTCGTCCGTAGATCAACCTTATGCCCATGACTTTTCCACACTCGGGAAGACTATTCCAACTGTCTGGTATGTGTTAGCAGGTAGGTGCACATGTGGGCACTGAGCGGGCGAACCCGCAACTTTGCCGTCCCCCCGGAACAAGCATCTACTCACGGCGGCGGAATTCCACATATCGTTGCATCATCCCGCATATGTTTGGCCAAGCGCGCGCACCCTTGATGCAAAAATCACCATCCATAGCCGCGAACAAGAGCCGATAACTTTTTTTTTTCAAGGGGGGTGGTTGCTTACTGATCAAACAAAGAGAAATGGTATAAGACTTGATTCCGGGCAGCTTTGATTTAGTAGGTACCTTACTTTTTAAAGAGCGTTGGGATGAACAACAACCCCTCACCGTATCTCCCGCCGTTCTCCTTCCACATCTGGAACCACCACCAACCACCACCACCGCTGATACACGCCACTGACTACAACCATGAACCTCCCCAAACCATACAGCACCCTGCCAGGCAGCGCCTCTGAAGATGTCGCCATCCGGCCGTTCACCATTGCCATTCCCGACGCCGAGATAGAGCGCATGCAGACGCTCCTCAAGCTGTCCAACGTGGCCAGTGCGTGCTACGAGAACTCGCTTCCAGGCGGCAGCCGTGACCTCGGCCTCCCGCGAGACTGGCTCGTGCAGGCCAAGCATGTTTGGGAGTCAGACTTTGACTGGTGCGTACTAAATTATATCCACCCATGTTAGGCACGTAATTGGTTGGGTTGGTTGGATGGTTGGGGGAAATATTAAACAATTAATTATTAATTATTGACACATTTGTTGGCTCGCTCAGGAAGTCTCTCGAAAAGGAGATGAACTCGTTCCCACACTTCAAGACAAGCGTTTCTTCTTCTTTTTCTTCTTCTTCTTCTTCTTCTAGGGGAGGAGGAGGAGGAGGAGATGGATCTCAACCGCTCGACATCCACTTTGTTGGTCTATTTTCGGAGAACCCACAGGCGACGCCCATTGTGCTCCTCCATGGCTGGCCGGGTTCGTTCCGAGAGTTCCTGCCCATGCTGTCGCTGCTGCGCGAGAGACACCCGGACCCTGCGCAGCTGCCGTACCACATGGTCGTGCCATCGCTGCCGGGGTACGCCTTTTCGGACGCGTTCCCGGGCAACCGCCACCACGGGATTGAAGATGTGGCGCGAGTTGTCGACGCGCTGATGGTGCACAACTTGGGATTCAGAAACTACGTCGTCCAGGGCGGAGACATTGGGTCGCGCGTCGCCCGTGTCCTGGCCGCCCAGTATCCCGAGTGCACTGCGGCGCTGCTCAACTTTAGCCCCTTGCCACCGCCACCAGGCATGTCGCCGGACGATGACAGCGTTGTCAACGAGGTCGAAAGACGGGGCTTGGAACGCGGGGACTGGTTCAAGTCCAACGGATCGGCATACGCCATGATGCACGCGACACGGCCAGCGACAGTCGGCCTGGTGCTCTCGTCCAGCCCGCTGGCGCTGCTGGCGTGGATGGGCGAGAAGTTTCTCGAGTGGACGGACCCTGCGTCTTTCAGCAGTATGGCCGAAAATGACGTGCTGCTGCCAGGGGGGGACGACTCAGGGGAGAAGAAACTGATGCGCGAGATCCTTGCCAGTGTCAGTCTGTACTGGCTCACGGGCCGGTCGCACACGTCTCTGTACTCGTACCGCGAGACTTTTGCCCTGCCCGGCGGCCGTGGCGACCCGCCCAGCTCGTCCCATGGGTCGCCCGCCTACCGCGTCAACAGCCCCAAGAAGCTAGGCTTTGTTTATTTCCCTATGGAGGTCATGCCGACGCCGCGCGCATGGATCGCGGCATCGGGCAATCTCGTGTTCTGGCGCGCCCATGCCAATGGTGGCCACTTCGCGGCCCTCGAGCAGCCAGCCGCGGTGCTCGGCGATCTGGTCGAGTTTGTAGCGTTGATTCTCGGGTCTGGGGGGTCTGGGGGTTCTGGGGGGGCTTGATTTGCATGTTGCAGGGATGACCCCTGGATATCGATCATGATGTTCCTTGTCGTTAGTGGCTGAAAGGCCTGAAAACGGAGACAAAGCAGCGCTGAAGGAGGGTGAGTTGGGCTCTAAACAGCCAGACGTACAGGAACATACAGGGATCGGAAGTGGAGATGTTCATCAAAGTCCGGGGGGGGGGGGGGAACAGGGTTTGCTTCTTTTGTTCACCTAAAAAAAAGAAAAAGAACGAAACTGTCTCTTTTCACCAGTCAAATGTCTCTGTTGGTTCAATGTGAAGTGAGTGAGCTCGCATTGCATGTGACGGGGATAGCGTGCTTGGTGAAGAAGGATTGGTCTTTCCCCGTCGAGATCATACCTACATAACATCTCTGTTTTGGGTCATCTTGGCGACAGCTGTGTGTGTGTGCGTGCGTGCGTGTGTGCGTGCGTGCGTTTATCGAGGGCCTAGTCTAGTGCCTTGGGGGTGAGACATTCACTGCAAGAAGACCCTGTGAGTTCCACCCTCTTTCTCTCCGTTTGGACAAATGGACACCAAAAAGGATCAGCGGCTCCATCAAGTGGTGTGGGTTATTGGATCCTTCGGGTACCTCAAGATCAGATGGTTCCGCACTCATCACCATGGGCAGAGCAAGGGGTGGAGGGAGGGGAGTCGGGGGACGTCCCCAGCAAACTCAGAGTAAAGCCCGCCTGCGGCGCGGCATACAGCCATAGTATACACTTGGCGCACCTGGCAGCTATTCCACACACCACCATCGGTACTGTATGTACAATGGACCTGTAGTTACAGTACTCAGACTCTTTCGGTAGGGGGAAACATGAATTGTGTCAGCGATGCGTGTGTGTGTGTGTGTTCGCCGGGAGCCGCATTCAGGTCTGTGCTCCAGCACACATCATGTGCCAGTGAGGGACATAGGCAGACTGACATTGCGCTAGATTCATGTCAATTCTGGTTCACCCCGTCTTGGGGGCCGTCAATGGTTAAGGTACCCTATCTGTGATAAAGGGCATCGTCTCAAAGCGACGGTAAGACACCAACATCATCATCATCATCAACGACACATACGCGGATTACACGGACGTAGGTGCTGCATATCATGACTTATTAGGTCTCCCAGGCTTTGGGGGGCAGGTTCAATATGCAGGCACGTTTGACATTGGTTGACAGGTTTACAGGATGACTGAACAAGTGGCTTGCTGAGCCAAGCCGAAATATTATGTGTCGTATTTTTTTTTAAAGCTTGTGTAGAATGCACTCCTAGCGTACTAATCAGTACCTTAGACGAAGACTTGATGGGTGGGTGTTCATGTTACCACGGACCCAAAGTTTCACACTTCAATATCACATTACTTACCAAGACAATCCTTAGGGCAGCCGAATCTGTAGCAAGTGGTGTGGTAGGACAATGTCGTCCGTTGTCAAAGTGGTGGTGGTGTTGCCGTGGCTTGTCCATGTTGGCCGTAGCACGAGGCCAGCCGCCTTGCCGAGACCAGGCTGGTGGTGCCCGAAAGATGTAACCTAAGCCCACCCCTCCTCCACCGTCAGATTCGCTACTTTCCGCAAATACGGTCTAGTGTTACTGCCAAAGAGACCTGATGTGGTGGCATGCCATGCAGTTTTCAGTCCGGGCTGACAGCCCTCAGCGGTAAGCCTCTCCGAACGCTGACCATTTTCTCTTTGTTTCTTTTTACCAATCACGGCACTGAGACAACTTGACAGGGGAGATTGGCAATTTTGCGGTCACCGTCGTCACACAGCCTAACCAGAGCCCCGGGACCGCGGTCTTATCGGGCTGCATTGTGCTCGTGTCATGTGTTACGCTGGCCATGTGGTGTTCCCACCAAGCCAAGACACCGTCAACATGGGAAACCCCCCTGGCCAGCCCCAAGGCCCAACCGCTGGAGCCAGTTCTTGTTTTTTTTTTGTTTCTTTCGGAGCAGACATCACCGAGCGCAATCACCTTCTGCTTTTTTTGCGCAGCCGCTGTTTTTATTGTGCCGCGAAACTAACAGAGACATGCAGGCGCAGCAGACCTAGGTATGGCTAGACCCGGGCTGGTTCCTCCCTCGGCTGCCCGAAACCACTCGTGGGGAAAAGGGGGGGTAAGCCATGTCATCAACATCCATCTGCATCAAGGCTTGCCGATTACAATAACGTGGAACAGACGCCCCCGGGCCCGTTGTGCTTTGTTACACCTCACACGCACACACGCGATATCGCTGCCAGCCTGCTTTTGTGCTTAGTATTCATTCATTATCAAATAGGGCGGCAGCCTCAGATGGGTTTTACTTTTTGTTTGGACCATTGGCTAGGTACCTGATGATATATGCATGCCTCGATTGCCACCTCCACCGCAGAGGCCAAGATAATAATCTCATCGTCAGCAAACCCCAGAGTCCGTCATCCATAAATGCCAGAACCTCCTCCCCCAGAGTCTCTACGCATTGTAGTTTCCAGGCTACCCAAGCGCCCGAGGCCACCACCCATACCCTACTACCCAACGTATCCCAGCTTCCCCGCAGACTAAGAAAAAAAAAAAAAAAAAAAAAAAGAAGAAAAAAAAAACCTCTCTCTACACAATACCTACTTTTATATCTCCGACTGGCGTCATGCGGCTGGGGGGCTTCCCCTCCAAGTGCCACAGGCTTGGCGGGCCTGGCGTGTCTGTCATGGGACAGATAGACATAATAAAACTTGATTCTGGCGAGACAGGCACTAGCGCAGGCACCCATGGCACATGCAATGGCGGCAACCCGGGTTGCGACTCGTCAGTTGCGGTACCAGACACCAAGCTCAACGAGATACTAGGTCAGATGGTCATCATTGTCCCTTGCATGAACGAAAATCCCGAGGCCCTCAGAAACGTCCTCTCGGGAATCCCGGGTTCGTGCTCCATTGTCCTCGTGTCCAACAGCCACAGGGGTACCCTCCCAGACGAGGAGGAAGATGAGGATGACCAATACGAGCAAGAGGTCCAGATCCTCGAGAGCACGTGCCGCTGGAACAACCAAGTTGTGGCCGTCCACCAGCAGGACAGAGGGGTAGCCGCCGCTCTCGAGGGGACCAACATGGCCTCGCTTGTCGACTTTTGCACCGGCAAGATCTGCAACGGAAAGGGGGAGGGCATGCTGCTCGGCGTCGCCATAGCGGCCGCCCTGTTCCCTGACCAGCAGTACGTGGGCTTTGTCGACGCCGACAACATGGTCCCGGGCGCCGTGTTGGAGTACTGCAAGGCCTATGCCGCCGGCTTTGCCCTGTACCCGTCCGACCAAGAGCACATTATGGTGCGGCTTCGCTGGGGTTCTAAGCCTAAGATCCGCAACAACCAGCTCCACCCCGACAAGGAGGGCAGAAGCTCCAAGATTGTCAACAAGTGGTTCAACCATCTGCTCTGGGGTCACCCCCTGCCGGGGAACGGCGACGACGACGACGACAACAACAACAAAAACAACAACAACGGCGGCATTATTGTGACGGGAAACGCCGGAGAACACGCCATGACGATGGATCTGGCCCTCAAGCTGCGTCTGGCCGGAGGGTACGCGGTCGAGCCGTTCCATTTTATGGATCTTCTCCAGCGACAGTGGCACCCAAACAAAGCTGAAGACAGCAATGGTGTCAAGCTAACTGCCAATGGCACTAACGGCGTCAATGGCACTGCTCGTGGCACCAATGGCTATATGCACACGACCGGGGCCAACGGTGTCAACGGCATCCACCGTGTTTCAAATGGTCTCAGCAGTGCCAATGGCTTCCACAACCTCGAAGTCAAGAGAGCCAACGGCGTCAACGGCGGTACTCGTGATAGCAGCAGGACTAATGGTGTCAACGGTTACAGCCTCAACAGCGCTCATCGTGGTTCAAATAGTCTCAGCGCCCTGAACGGCTTCCTTAATATTGACACCAAAAACACACATGGCTTCAACGGCGGCAGCACTAACAACGTCAACGGAGCCGCCAAGACCAACCATCAACAAGAGCACCTGCCCCCCCTTGGCAAACACGTCCGAGTAGTTCAGATTCAGACCCGCAACCCGCACCTGCACCGCAGCTCGGACAACTCGCACATCCGGCGCATGGTGGAGGCGGGTCTGGGAGCCATCTATCACTACACACCGCCATCCTACACCGTTCCGGATACAGGCGGCAGGAACCTTCGCAGCGAGATGCTCGACTACATCACCAGCCCCAAGCACTCCCCAGGCCAAGAGGAACAAGAAGACAGTCGGTGGCAGGAGAAAGACGACGACGACGACGACGACGACGACGACGAAGAGGGCGAAGAAGAGAAGGAAACCCCCTCGTTGATAACAGCCTCGGACCTCCCCAAGCCGCGCATCTACCAGCCCATCGAGACGCTCGACCTCGATATGCTGCACCATGCGCTGGTCGTGGAGCGAGTCGCCGAGTCGCTGCGGGGGACAGTATTTGGTTGGAGCCGTCCTTGGACTCCTTCCAGTGCCTAGCGACCCCCTTTTCTTTCTTTTTTCTTTTCTTTTCTTTTCTTCCACGTTTTCCTTTTAATTCTTTTTTTGGCGCACCCAGACGACCCGTTTTTGGCACCACCCAAGTCGCGAGGCAATTTCTTTTTTCATTTTTCAGTTTTGGCGTGGCACTGCACTTCTTTTTACACACATGCACACGGATAACAGGACTGTGTATACCTCTTGAGCTGTCTCTTCGTCGTGGTGGACAATGGTGGACAGCGTGCTTCTTTTATTACTACCCTTTTTTGGAGCCCCGGCAAGCGGGTGGTTGATCCCCTTTCTCATTTCCCCCCCCCTTTTTTTTTTTTTTTTTTTTTTTTTTTTTTGGAGGCTATTTATTTAACTCTAGACAGAAATCAAGAGGCAAAATAAAGCCATTGCAGATTTGACAAGACTTAATTCCACACCATGCATGCTTCAGCTAATTACTTGAAGCATTGACACTGCGGTTCTAGTTTTTGCCTTTCGCATCTAATTAGGTACCTTACCGAGGTCACGCTGTGATTCACTTACAGTGTCCACTTCGCACAGATGGTTCTTGTTGCTGCCTTTGTAATATACAAGGGGAAAATAACAAGTGTCTCATCACGTGGAGCAACAGTATTGAGCACGCGACACACACGCCGTGAAAAAGAACTTGAAGAAAACGTTTATTTGGCCCACCTGTGAATACATTCAATGCTATGGTGCCACGTACCACCACATCAAGCAAAGAAGAGCAACAAATATATATACTAAGTAAAATCGTAACGCTGCTTTTTCCCTGTCAAACCGGACAATGCAAGTGAAGTGCAGCCCCAGCACACTCATGTCTGAACCTTGAGGAACCCTCCAAAGAAATCACCAAGCGACTCGGCATCCTGCAATTTCGTAATCTTTGCAACGTCTGTGCATCAATCGGGTTAGTTCTCAAACATCTCCATACAAAAAAACCCTCCCCCTCCAAAAAAAAGAATGAAAAAAGAATTGAAAAAACGGGGAGTAACTGACAGTGGTCTGGTCGCACAACAATGAGTGCGCCTTGCTTGGGGTCGACGCCGTACGCCTCGTAGGCGTGCCCATGGCCCGAGTTGTAGCTTTCGTCGTCGGCATAAGTCTTTGTCAAGCCTGGTTTCGTAGAAAATTTGTCAGCCGAGATCTTCAAGAAGTTGGTCTTTTGCAGACTGGACATGGACATGGACTTACACTTCATCTTCCACTTCCCCGTTGCGGGCGTAAAGAACTCTGGAATCTCGCTTTGCTCAACCTTTGTCCTCTCGCCCGCGAGAACAAGAATCCGGTCAATGACGTTGTCGGCGTCGACCGACTTGGGGGTAAACCGTTGGGCGATCTCGCTGAGTGTTTCCGAGACCTGAGATGTGTGTTAATAACCCACAAAGCACCATCACGCCACACACACATAAAGATTTCACACATACCTTCTTCAACCGAGCAGCATTGTCAACCTGCGACACATCGCCCGCAAACACCACGACATACCAAGCCCCCGTCGCCGGCAGCGCCTTGACGAGCTGCAGGGCTTTCGCATCAGAGAAGCGCACAACTTGAGCCGTGGGGAACCGCATGCCGATGGGCACATTGGCCGCAATGTCCTTCTCGTTCCCGCTGACCGGCGCCGTGATGGCCGACGCGTCGTAGTGGATCGACTGGCCCGCCGTGTACCGCCCGGCCTTGACAAACTGCTCGGCAAAGTGCTCGGGCGTGATCCCGTTGTCCTGACGATATTTAGAGTTGAAGAGGAGCGTGAACCCGCGGTCGAAATCGATGAGGTCCTTGGCGGTGCGCTCGCGCTCGATGACGTACGACTCGAGCAGAGGCCCCGCGGATGCAAGCCCGCGCAGGATCATGCCCAGCTTCCAGCCAATGTTGTGCCCGTCCTGCAGACTGACGTTCATGCCCTGGCCGGCCTTGGGCGAGTGCGTGTGGCAGGCGTCGCCCGTCAAAAACACGCGGTGGTTCTTGTGGAAGAAGTCTGCGTGGCGTTGCCCGATGGCGTAGGCCGACCACCACGCTGTCTCGGCAATCTCCATGGTGTACGGGGCAAACGAGAGCCGGGCGCGCTCCTGGAGATGCTCGAGGGTGACGTCGGCGACTTTGGTGCCGGCCGGCAGCTCAATGTAGAAGCGCACCATGGCGTCGCCCTCGCGCGGGATGATGAGCAGGTTACCCGCGGTCGAGTTGAGCACTGCCTTTTTGCGGATGTCGGGGAAGTTGGTGAGCGGGTACACGTCCATGACGCCCCAGACGGCGTCGGTGCTGTCGCCGAGCATCTTGAAGCCGAGTGATCTGCGGACGATGCTGTGCGCGCCATCGCACCCCTATTTTTGTGTCAACATTAATTATTAACACTGTCACGGTGCCCTGAAAACAACAAAAGTGCAGTGAATGGACTTAATTACCAGCACATATTTCGCCCTGTAGCTCTTCTCGACGCCGTCCTGGGCTGTATCGACCCTGACGCAATACGCATTTACATCTGCTGCCGCCGCTGCCTCGTCCACCTCGACCGCCTTGACCTCGGTCAAGTACTCGATGGGCGCCTTCACACCGCCCTTCTCCAAGTCCCCAATCATCAACGCATTGAGTCGTGCCTGGTTGAGAATGACGTGCGGCTGGTGGCTGATCTCGGTCTCCTTGTCGGGCGCATACCGCGACCGCCTGATCCCTGTGCTACCTTCTTCAGAAGACAAAGAAGATGAAGAAGAAGAAGAAGAAGAAGGAGGAGGAGGAGGAGGCGGCGCCCAGAACGCGAGCTCAAGAACATGGTACGACTCCTTGAGCAGATCCTCGGCGATGCCGAAACTGTCGAAAATCTCCACCGTACGCGTCTGCACGCCGTCGGCCTGGCCAATCTTCATGGGCCCGTCGCGCCTCTCCAAAATCTTGTAGTTGATGCCGAACCGCGCCAGCCACACGGCCGCGCAGAGCCCGGCCGAGCCGCTGCCGCAGATGAGCACGTCGAACTGTTCTGCCGCGTCGGATGATTCCATTTTGACGATTTCTCGGGGTGGTAAATAGTCTGACTGTTAAGTAAGGACTATCGGTGTTGATGAGTCAGTGGTGGCGGTAATGACGATGATGATGATGTCGAGACACTGCGGGCAGGTAGGTAGGTAGATCGGTAGGTATTGCGTTGGCATGAAAAGGAAAAGCTGACGATGATATCAACTTCTGTCTGTCTGAACGGGAATCAAAGGGGCCCGCGGTTATCTTCTCCCAATGACACACCCACCCCCTCCCCCTATCCCCCCTAGGCTGTCCCGACCAAGTGAGAATCGCGTTCCGAATTCAATGTTTGGAGACGCGAGCAGCAGGGCGCCAAGGCCTGATTGATGATGCAAGTGCCGGACCCCCCGTGGGAAAAGAAACAGAGATGTTCCTGAGCCCGCTGGGTGCCAAAGCCAGAGACAGAGTGGCGAGTCCCCCCCTCCAGTCAAGGATGTCAGTCTTTCTTGTTAGCCTCTCCTTGGTGCCCGGCAAGATGGCAAGATGGCAAGATGGCTGGTGTAGACTTTGTGGAGTTTGTCGGGCCTTGGCTAGTGTCTCCCCCAGGTTATGCCCCCTTCCCCGCAGCTGGCCAGTGTCTCGGCTCCAGCCCCGGAAGTTTTGGACTTTCTTAATTCCGCAAATATCCACACCTCCTTTTTGTGTGTCCACCAACCGAGTCCACTGAGGGCCTTGGAGGATGGAGACAACTTTGGATTTGAGACTTTATCTCGTAATTAAGCCTTGGTGGGTTCTGACGGGCCAGTGCATGACATGGAGGCATCTCCAATTAATTAAACTTGAAGCTGATGGCACAAGTAATACCTAACTTTGAGTGTTATTAATGGTGAAACACATGGTGAATCCTCCGTTCTTGGTTTCCTCTGCTGCTTTGGGGTGGGGGAAAACTATTATTTCTGATTATTGTATCGCTGATCTGTCTGCTGCCGCTGGGCTGGGGGTGGCCAAATACCTCCTTCTAATTATCCATGTTGGGTGTGGATGCGGCTGCGTGAAAAATCCTTGTTCCGACAACCTACTATAGTTCAGCCTGGTCGCGTTATTCTAGGCTCTCCAACATATTTGTCGAGTTGTGATATCGATGCCAATGTGCGGCATACCCCTTGAAATGAAGTTTCGTTTTGACGCCGCTGTATTGGGGACGCCAGTGTAATAGCAGAACCACGGATCGTCACTTCTCTGCCCGGCCGGCGAGATGAAACCGATAACGTCTACATTCGGCAGCGTCCTCATGATATCCCGGCTGGCCACCATGTAGTTCACATCAAAGGCGGCCGAGACAGCGACAGGCGCGGGAACCGCAATGAACCGGATCCTTGTCTGGTTGAAGCATGACAGCAGGCCGACCATGGCTTGTCCGCACAGGTGGTGCCACGGGGCGAGGCGGAAGCTCTCCATATTTCTGTCAACGTTCAAGTTGCCGCCTTGGGCGTGGGGGTCTTGGAACCCGTAACAGGTCTTGATCATATATCTCAGCATCGCCTCTCGCGCCCTGGACTGGCGCCACAATACCAAGTGCATGTATGTCAGGAGAGTCGAGGCCTGAGACCTCTTGAACTCCAAAATTCCAAGGTCCTGGTGATTCATAGTGGGGTTGTTGATTTGCTGTTCCACATTGGCAATCGTAGTCCGGTATCCCAGTATACACCTCCCGGTGTTGGAGACAGATGCAGATTTAAGATGCCGCTCCCATTCCAGAGAAACGTCGGGCAACCTGTCACCGACGACCCGACTCCGAACCTCCCCAGGCCATAGTCCCCTAGTCGAGAGAGTGAAGCAGTCATGCTCGTAGTCGATGAATTTGGTATTGACGCTGACAATGCACTGGGGTCCTAACACTTTGTAGCCGGGGTCGAGTCGGGTGTAATAGCTCTGCAGCATAATCCTCCGTGACTCCTGGCAGGTGTGCAGTAGTGGAGGAATCCGAAGACGTGCCAGGCACATGACCCAGACCAGGTGGTTCTTGTAGGTCTGGCTCCATTCAGCATCTTTGACCTTTGCCAGTGCATGTGGGACCAAGACTAAGAAGCGCTCCGAGTCCCGCTGATACTCGCGCCAGACAATTTCTCTCAGCTCGAAGGGCAGCCTTTGGAAGTGGGCGAACATGGCGTTGAGGGTTGGTTCAACTGATTGTGGTATTGATGTTGTTGCAGACCAACCGGAAATCAAACGTGGGTGGGCAGTGGCTCTCTTGTTCCTGCCTGGGCAACCACGATCCACCATGGTGTGTCGTGGTGGTAAGGGGCTGGGTACAGAAGGAACGAATGCAGGCCGCTATGCTTGCTTCTTGCAAGGCTCTTATCAATTCAAGTTCAGGACTTGCCGCCACATGCATGTCTTGTCAGGAAACTCCACAACCCCGACGCCGAGCACGCAGGCAGGCACTGTGCAATTTGTGCCATGGAGGTGTCCATTATCAGGGCTGGGCAGAGTGACCCTTTCTTTTGCCCGAGCCTCTGAAAATTCTTCACACCCTTTCCTTGGAGGAAGCTTGACTCAATTTCTGTTGGAACCTAGTCTACTTGCAAAGTCCGTTGCCACTTGCCGCCTTTGTCAAAAGTGTGATCCCACCACACGGCCAAAGCAATATTCAAAACACATTGCACACCCAAGGTAAATATTTGGGGTTCGGCTCTAGGGTGGTAATACTGCGCCTGAAAGAAACAAGATGGGGTTCTGGCGAATATTATAATTATAATTATTCAATTGGCCGGCTGCATTTTTCTTCTGGAATCACTCCTGTAAGTTTCTTCTTTCCGGTCAACTTTTTTTCCCCTTCTGACACTACAAAATATGACCAGCACAGCACACACCGCAGCATGTCGAAGGGGGCATATCCCACCTCGACAATTCCCGATTCGCGGCCAAAAGCGCCAACCATAATGGCAACCCAAGGCACGCGAGGGGGCTCACCTTGAGTTCAGTCGCCTGCCGACCGAGATCCATCTTTAGATATAATTAAGAACTTGATGATTCCGCGCAAGAGAGTCCTGCGTCACCAACAATTCAACAAATCCAGGCTCGCGAAACTTTGGTATTGAAAGCAGATGCACAGGCTTGGCGGGATCTGGATAACAGTCCACACAGAGAAAGGGGAGCCAAAGATTCCACAGGCGTGCATATGTCTGTCAAGAATCCAGATATGAGACACTACTGGCAGCCGGATGACAATATTGGACCCCGGGTCTGGGTGCGGAAAATAACAGACGTCGGATGGAGCCGCCGACCCGTGTGTTGCCGGATTGGGCGACTGTTTACTCGCCCCCGGATTAGCCAGATTGCTTCCCCAGGGACAGCCTCTAATTGCAGCACATATTTCTCCAACTCCGGCATTTAGGCTGCGGCCTGGCCCAATATCTCGCAATTGCAATCGCCAAGACCTATATATACCGGCCTCGCGCAATTGTCCCTTGTGTAAGTGTGGGGAAGACGAAAAGAAGACCTGGGGAGGGGAAAAGATATCTTCTGGACTTGTTCCATTCTAATCCCATCATCTCAAAATATCACCCTTTTTTTTTTTTTTTTTTTTTTTTTTGGATCCTTTTGTACTTCATCTCCCCAAAAAGACCCAACTATGCTGCAGCTCAACACTCTCCTGGGCGCGGCCCTGCCGCTGTTCGCCTCGCTCGCGAGCGCGGCAGCCATCGAGTCGAGACAGTCAGCAGCAACCCAGGTGGTCAAGCTCAGCTCCATCGAGAACGTGGCGGTGCGGTCCAACGGGCAGATCCTGGCGACCAACATGAACAGCGCCAACCTGTACACCATCGACCCCGAGAAAAAGACATCGTCCACCGCCGTCGTCGTGACAGGCGCGTCCGGGCTCAGCGGCATCGGCGAGTACCTCCCCGATGTGTTCGCTGTCATCGGCGGCAAGGGCATCTACAAGGTCGACTTCACGGGGGCGACACCCAAATCAACCCTCATCAAGACCATCACCGAGGCCAACAACCTCAACGGACTCGCCGTGTTTGACAACAACACCGTGTTGGTGGCCGACGCGGGCAAGGGCACCGTGTTCTACTTCGACGTGACCACGGGCGCCTACTCGACCGTGCTGACCGACACCACCATGGCCCCCTCGGGCGGGATCCCCTTTGGCATCGACGGCATCAAGTACCGTGACGGAGTCGTCTACTACACCAACATCTTCAAGAACAGCTTCCACCGGGTTACCGTTGACAAGGTCACGGCCAAGGCCACAGGCGCGTTCACGACGCTGTGGAGCAACCTGATGGGCGACGACCTGTGCTTCGGCCCCAACGGCAAGATCTATGTGGCCACCAACAGCAAGAACACGCTCGTCGAGGTCGACCCGGCGGCCGCCAAGCCCGCTCCCACGTCGGTCGGGAGCGTCACGGGGTCGACGTCGTGCGCGTTTGGCCGCACCGAGAAGGACAAGAATGTGGCATATGTGGGTGCCGGCGCCGGTGTGTTTGCCATTACCATCAAGGCTTGAGGGTTGATGGTCTGGTGGTCACGGTGTCCAGTGGCAAGGGGAAAAAAGGGGGTGGGTGTGGGAGTGGGAAGAGATAAACACACAATTGTACATATGGGAATTTGAAACTCACCGCTTGTAAAGGTCGATGAACAGCTTTTGATTCGTCCCGGCCATCTCCATCTTCGTCTTCGTCTCCGTCTTGAGATTGACAATCTGTGATGTTCAGATAACAAGAAAAGCAACTCTAAAAGAACATGTAATTAGCAGCAGCACAACAATGAGGAAACAAGTGATAAGATTAAACTCCTCCAAAATGCAAAAAAAAAAAAAAAAAAAAAAAAAAAGGAAGATTCAATCACCCCAATATGGAGGTGATACGACTGAATCCAGGAAGATATGGACGGGCTGGGGATCAAACCCAGGACCTTTCGCATCACCGGATCGTCGTCGAGAGAAGACGAGACGGAAGAGATGCTAAGCGAACACCTACCAACTGAGCCACACGCCCTGTCTTGTTTGATGGAGATTTGTGGGTGGAATGGTGAAAGGGGGGGTTTTTTTTAAAAAAGAAAAAAAGAAAAAAAAGAAAAGGTGGAGTTGTGTAGAACTTGCTCTTGTAGTCTAGAGAGTGGGGACTACATGACCTCCTAAACTGCAGATTCGTATCATCGTGATGGAAAAGAAGCAAATGTATTCAATGAGTGGAGTTTGTCTCAAGTTCCAGTCTGTTCGAGATCAAGTACCGTATTGGGGTCAACAACCCGCATGGAACCGTCCATATTACTCGGTTGATTAATAAAACGGCCGGCTATTCGGGAAACATCATCTACCCACCTACCCAGGAGCAGGCAGGTACATACCTATCGTACTCTCTCTTATCATTTCCATGATTTCCATGTGCTTTTTGGAGACGTCGGACTATTTCTTCTTCTCAAGGGCCGGCCATTCATTCATCACTTTGAGGAAGGAAGGAAACAAACCGAATCCTGAACCCAACTTCGGCATCAATAACAAATAGAAATTCAGACAATGCTCCCCTCCCTCTTTTCTCCTCTCGCCGTCCTCTTCAGAGGCGGTCTCGGCGGACCAGACAAGTGCACCACCTTTCCCAGCTGGACGATCAGGGACTTTCGCAGCAACAGCAGCGACTCGGTCGGGTCGGGCGGCGCCGCGTCCTTCACGCTGATCAATAACCTCAGCGGCGCCAGCGACGACCTCAAGTGCAGCCTGCAGGTCAACTATCGGTGCATCATCGCCGGCGTGCCGAGCGACCGGAACCTGACGGTCAATGTTGCCGTCCGGGCGGGCGCGCTGACGCTGTTGCTTGACGAAAAGGTGGACTGTCCTGGGAGAGCGGCGTGAGTTTATTTATTTATTTTTCTTTTGTCTTTTTCATATCACTATACCTAATTAGATACGACTTTATCTGACTTGTGATGTGTGCGATAACTACAATAGGCCGCTTCACGTCGTCGGGAACGGAGATCTGGAACTGAACTGCACTTGGGACGAGATTATCGGTGGGAGGGTGACCTGCTCATTGCAGGAGGACGAGAACACCATTCAGGGGACTGCGGTCGAGCTGGCGCCAGACCCGTCGGGGTAGGTCATTCATTATTATTATTACTATTATTACATTGGATGTCTGTCAGTGACGAACAAGTTTGGTATGTGCAAGGCGTCAGGGTCTGCATGCGTATCAAGAGGATTTGCTGGGACGAGTAACAACTTGAGATTTGCAATACATTTGGGGGGGGGGGGAGACGGAAAGATTTCGCGACTTGAATAAATCGGTTAATTATTCATATTTCCAACATTCTCCACGTACATGATACTGCTTGGAAGTGTGATAAAAAAAGAAGAAAAAAAGAGTCTGCTCTGGTCAAATGATGATGCAAATAATTAGATGCCTTGTTTGAACCAGAGTGGCTATTCGAAATCAAGCTATCAAAGAAAAAAAGCAATCGCTCATGCTTGTGTTCCCGAAACACAGCTGGGCCGAAGGGACCCAGACCAGACCAACATGAGTGACTGCGGCTCGTGGATGTATTATGCGTGTGTGTCAGGCAAAATGTGTCAAGCAAGGCAGGTCTTGACGACTAGACGGAAGGAGGGGGGGGGGGGGGGTGTGCCTCCTTTTTCCCCACGTGGTGTGTGTGTGTGTGTGTGTGTGTGTGTGTGTGTGTGTGAGCGTTTCAACAAGAGCAAACAGAGGAAGATCAGACGAAAAAAGAAGGGAAAAAAGGTAAGACAGACCAGACGAGGGAACGAACGAAGGGAACAAGCAAGGGTTTGCTTAGGTGGACAAAAAAAAAACGCCTGCTACCTAAATCGCGGGCCGCAGAGACGGGTGTGGCGCGGCCGCTTGTTGTTATGCAAGGCCACACCGGACAACGTGACCACCACCACCACCACTTTTTGTGTCCTGTGAATCATCGAGTATAGAATCATGATTCGCTCCGTCGCCAACCAGACAGGGAGGGAGCCGCATCCCTTGTTGAATGATCAAAAAAGAGGGAGACCATGTCATGATCCATATGAATTTTCTCGCACGCACGCTGGACGCAAGCACGTGTCCGCCCGTCATCCATCGACCCGTTGGCCATGTGCAGGTGAGGTGAGGGTGTTGGTTGCGGCCGCTGCCGTGAAGTTTGTTCAACGTTGCTCGTCAAATCCGTAAAGCTCAAGTTGGGAACTTAATTCTTCCTTTTGATTCGGCAGTGATCCGATAGAAAATTCTTAGGGCTGACCCAACCACGCTACCCCTGAAATTCAGTGGGGGAAAAGACGAAGGATGGCCCAGCCCCCGGGGGGGGGGGGGGGGGGGGAGGAGCGATCACGGGGGGGTGTAATTTTGCACCGAGCCAAAACGGACCTAACACCAAAACCCCGGGCGGGGGGGGGGGGGGGGATTGGGCCGGATGAACCACGCAAATTAAGGTGGTTTGGCGGAGTGTTGGGCAGCGGGGGGGGGGGGGAGAGTGTGTGAAGTGCCTGGTG